>JAUMHH010116975.1:3925-21185 GCA_032359455.1 Chlamys rubida
CCACTCAATCTTACGTTAGGAAGTTACATGTATATCATCTGTCCCACTCAATCTTACGTTAGGACGTTACATGTATAGCATCTGTCCCACTCATAATAGGTGAAAGTTTGGAAATGATCCAAATCCAGTCCTTTTATTAGTAAGAGTTTTTGTAAGATCAAATTGGACCTTTCTAATGCCATTATAAAACATATATATATATTTGGCATACATTTACGTGAAGAAACAATGGCTTGCTTGACATTCTGTAAACAACAAATCAAAGCAAACATAATGAAAAATAGAAATAAAACTAAGATAAAATAAGATATTAACTTATCCAATAACTAATGCAACTCCCAAGAACTTGTTTATGTTTATGTTAAAACACCGTCTTATAATCAAATGTTTTCGTTGAATCCGTGATATACCTTTCATACAATGATATAAGAAGAAAAGTTATGCTTAGAAATTATCAATAAAATCAAAAATAGGAAAGACATCAGCATTTTGGCAGGGGACTAAATGGTGGTTAACGTTTTGGCCTTAACATCACCGTTGAGTGAAGGATTAAAGAGATGTACGGATCAATGTAATCCTTTTTGGTATTCTGTATCTATTTCCAAATCGAAAGGTGCAATCAAATGTTTATCTTACATTATATTTTTCAGAATATATTTTGAATTTAGAATAACAGTCTCCGTAAAAGCCTCGTTAAAAGATATTTGAATCCGTCATTATTAGATTAAACCGAATATTTATCTTTTGTTTAGTTGAAGATAATAACTTATTTTTGTTATTTCAGATGAAGGAGTTCGCAGAGGTAGGTTTCGATTTATTAATATCTTTCCTTATATATTTTATTTTAACAGAACTTTAGTTTAGCTGTAGTTTCCAGTCCATTGATATGGAATTTGATGTGTAAAAATGTACCATAACTTTTTAGCCCTTTTATTGCGTCAATGTCAGCTATACAGTACACATCTCATATGTTATCAATATTTGTATATTTTACATTAACCAAGTAATTCAAGTGTGCGAGCTATTACATAGATTTACTTGGACAACAACCAAGCATACAATACCAATATGTGAGTTGGCATTACATGCTACCGTTACCATCATATTTAACTTCTCAAGTATTTATTCATAACGTAGCAAATACTAACTTTAAGTAAAAAACAGGGCTCTACGATGCGTGGCATATTCTTTCTACAATACGAAGGTCAGAATTTCGCACATTAAATATTTCTTTTTAAGAAAATATTACATAGGTAAAAAGCAGAGGTTTCACACAGGAGGCTATTTCACGCAAACTAATTAATACGAGTACCTAAGTAAGCACAATTTCACAATTACTAAACAATACAATGGTTTTTAGCTAAGAAAAATTGGACAATTATTCGTTATCTGGTAATCGGAATAACGAATAATAAATAACTGTCCAACTTTACCTTGTCATGATTTTTAAACTCAAAGATTTATTTTATGATAATCAAACTATTTAAATGTCAAAGGTTAGTTCATTGAATTATTGCATGTTAATCAAACAACACAAGGGTATTTGGTTACAATTTATGACTTGAGTTGGTACATGGAGGTGTTTGATGGTAGCCAAACAATACAATTGTTAAAGGTAAACACAAGGAGCGATATCACATTTACCAGGCAAGGGCATGTCTGAGTTGGAACATTGGGGTTTAAAAAATATATATATATAAGTATATCCAAGGGTTGGATGGTACATAGAATTATTTTCCAATCATCAAACAATAAAATAATCAGGTGAACGATCATAATCAGATATGAATTTATTATTTAGAAAGATAAGTGCTTTAAAACGCATTACTGTTTTATTTTTTCAGTGCATGAAGGAAGAGGTAAGTTTTGTTGAAACTTTTGTTCCATTCATCAATATATGAAATAATTTTCTGAAAATATTTGACTGTATCTTTTTGATGTGATGCTTGGTGCACCATAAGATATTATGAGCGGGAAAAAAAGTTCAACCCTGTATTATTGTTTTTGTTTATTTTAGAGACTAAATGGTTCTCAAAGCTATGAAATTTGTAATTTTGGTACAATAAGTATTTTTGTCTGGCGATAGAATCATGTTATCATAGGCTAGCGTCTCTCTATTAAAGATTGTTCATCCATACATTTTGACTCAGGAACGTTTTAATCATAAATCAAAAGTGTTAGACGATATGCCTGTCTGTGGGAGGCTTTAGATATGTCTGTCTGTCGGAGGCGTACTTTCAAATATTAAGTATAATGGTTGCACGCTGGTACTACCTTTCTCAGTACAATCCGCTGAAGTTTTGTCTCTGGAAAATATTACCTTTAGCATGTTAATGTACCGTCAGAATATATCGATTCTATTTGGCGTTCGAAAGCATTGCAAAGGAAACGGTCGAACGTCATTCAAACAACTATAACCAATCAGGTAGTCCCATTTTACAATAACCGCTAATCGGGTTGTCGCCTATTCGTCTATCAATAAAGGGATTTCCCTCTATCTGATCATCACTAGATTGGCTATCTTACTATCCAATATCACCTCTAAAAGGTTTTCGAACAGATCATGCATGGGCAAATGTCTATATTTAATTGACATTTTTGTTATTGCCATGTTACCCTTGTAACATATTGGTCGCTTCCTCGACTAGACTAGGAAGAGGGTCTCTTTCCTTAATTCAACAGAGGTTTAGATTAGCAAAATAGAGGTCCTTGAGTCTATAAAATGTAGTTCGCAAATTTTAAACGGTTACATGTTAAATCCATCAAGGAACACATAGTATTTGGCATTTGTGGAATTGTTCATAATCTGACACATTATAATCAGCATGCATTCAAATAATGGTTAGTAAAACGAAGTCAGGAAGCACTGTTTTAACAGTTATTAAGTCTTTGTAGAGAGTCAAACAAAGCAAACATTTTACTGCACCAAATGACGAGTGTTCCCATTAAGACAAAAAAATAATGTATTTGCATTTCCACATTTTGAACCTTACATCACCGTTGAGTCCTAGAAATTTTGAACAGATGTATGGTTCAATGTGTCCCTTTTGTTTGTTATTCTGTTTCTGTTTCAACGTTTTATAGGTGCAATCACATGCGTATCTTACATTATCTTTTTCAGAGTAAAATTTGAATTTAGAATAAAAGTCTCCGTAAAAGCATCGTTAAAAGATAGTTGAATCTGTCATTATTAGATTAAACCGAATATTTATCCTTTGTTTATATGAAGTAATAACTTCACGTTTGTTTTTGTAATTTCAGTTAGAGGATTTGGAAAAGGTATGTTTCGACTTACTCATTTTAAAGAAATTAAGTTTAGCTGTAGTTTCCAGCCCATTCATATGGAGTTTCCATGTCTCATTTTCCCCATTATTTGGTGTCAATGCCAATCAGATAGTCCCATTTTACAATAACCACTAATCGGGTTTTCGCCATTTTGTCTATCAAAAATCCGCATTTTTCTTATCTTATCATCACTAGATTGGCTGCTATCTTACTATCCAATTATCACCTTTAAAAGGTTTTTGAATAGATCATACATGGGCAAATGTCAACATTTTTATTGATACTTTTTTTTCATCGGATATTACCCTTGTAAAATAGTGTTCGCCTCTTCGACTAGACCAGAGTGCCTCTTTACGTCATTCAGCACAGGGTTAGATAAGCAAATTAAGTAAGGTCATTGAATCAATGGAAAATAGTTTGTAATTGTTTAGCGGTTACATGATAAATACATGAAACGAGCACTTGGTATTTTGGTTTTGCATTGTTGAACTTGATGATAATCTAGCACATTTTTTAAATTGTTAAAGATAGAAAGTAAGAAAGCACTGCTTAAACAAATTTTAAGTCTCTGTAGAAAGTTAAACAAAACAAACATTTTACTGCACTAAATGGCGATTTTTTCCATGAAAAAAGAATTCACTTATTGTTTCAGGAAGAAAAACGCAGCTCAGGAGAAGATGCTACAGACGCGGTATGTATTGCATTCTGTCTAGTTGACCTCTGCTAAATATGCATCGATTCACAGCTATGTGTTTTCAATCTGTCAAACTTAATATCCTCAGTAGTGGTGTTGCTTTTTTAACTTTAACTGATTTCTTTTCGAAAAACAAGATCTTTATAACTTATGTTTTATGGCTTTCCATATTCGACAGTAGATGAAGTCTCTTGTAAGTTTTGCCACTAATCAGGCTGTCTCGATATCAAGTCACCAATGTTCAGCTCGTCACTATATCCATTCACCACTAAGTCCTCTCTTATATAATTTGATTTTCGTATCACTTCATCACAACTTATCGAGTTGTCTCTTGTCATTCCTCACTCCTTGGGTTGTC
The DNA here is from genome assembly GCA_032359455.1 of Chlamys rubida. NCBI lineage: Eukaryota > Metazoa > Mollusca > Bivalvia > Pectinida > Pectinidae > Chlamys > Chlamys rubida. The sequence continues at coordinate 8,263 of JAUMHH010116975.1, forward strand.
CTGCCTTATATTCACCACTTATCGGGTTGGCTTTCTAATTTTCATCTTGCCACCATTATTTCGGAGTATAAAATTCCAAATAAACCACTAGTAAGAAATAAATTCTGAGGTTCCTCAATATATATGACTCAAAATAATGAAAATTCATATCTGAAGTGTTCGCGTTAGCAAAAAGATGCCTATAATTTATAACTTCTACACGGGTACTATTATTGGTTCTTGGTGTGAGTATCATGGTTTCGTTTAGATACATCTCACTGTATGTATATAACAATGTGCTCGTACTAACTGCAATGAACATTCTCATACGATGGTATGTAACAGTTTGTTGTATAGCTAACTAAACAGTTATACGACGCAATAGGCATTTGATGGCTGCACGCTTGTGAGTGAAACCTGACGAAATATATGCTATGTAAGTTGTACAAAACACTAGTTCTCATACATACATATTTATACTTTAATACTTCATCGATAATGGTTGAAATGGCAAGTATTTGTATTTATTGTGAAATTTAATTTCGTTGCAGGAACTTGAAGCCTTGGACAAATGTGTAAAGGTGAGTTTAAACCATTTATTTGAATTTCTTTGCAGTGCTCCATATTCAATGTTGTAGGTACCAAACGAAAGTTACGAATTTATCTTCCAATGTTGACTAATAGCTTACTAATATACGTGTAAATTAAATGTCTATTGTGTATTTCGACAATATAATCAGTTCATTTAACCTTTGTGATTTTTTGACAAAATAATAGATTACAAATATTTTCGTGTAAAATGTGAAATAATTGTAAATGTAATAGTTGAATTGGTGACCCCATCAAACCGTGTTTTGACATGTTATCAGACGACACGTTAAAACATGTTTCCGTTATGATCTTCACTACAAATTTGTGTTTGTTACATATTCATGTCACTTTGTGATCGGTTTATGCTAAATAGCATTACGGCTTTGAATGTTTTGTTTTATTTAAATTTTAGATAACAAATATCTGAATCAATAAATACCCTTCAATCCCAATAATAAGTCAGATTGGAAAATAGACCTGCTTTGAAATATATGGTTCCTTGAAGTCATACATATCGAAAGTAAGCATGATTAAAATATATGAACTATGGCATGAACTGTTTGAACGGTTAAAAAAAGACGGCATTGAAAAACGCCGTACACGCCTTAAGGTTTAAAAGGCTTTGAATGTTGAAAGCCTTGAAAATAGTAATAGGATTCCTTACTTAAAATCTTGACAATAATCCGTTGCTTATTTTCAAGATTTTAGGGTAAATCAAGTCCGATAATTTATGAATTACAACCGGATATAAAACAGAGGCAAGTGACATGTTACTTTCTAAAAGAAATGCTCTATCTAATGTTTCAGATAAGAATGTAAGCATTGGTGCAAACGTGCTATTTTGAAATGTTTTCTTTTTTTCTGTGTTTGGTAAAGTAGATGTACATTTAAAGCCTTACTAATCTTTGTCTCGAGACAAACGTATCTTAGCATGATTTTATTTTCACTTTGTTCACAGATCCATGGAGACCCCTTTGCTGAGGTAAAGTTGCCGTACATATTATATCACAAACACAAATCCTATAATCACTACTGAAATGTTTAAGAAGCTTCGATTAATAAATCAGTTAAATGTATGATTATGATATACGTCAATTCAGTGCAGGTTCCGAAATGTCAAAGTGTTATATGTGAAAATAGGCCCCAAACTGTAAAATCATTTTACACTATTTTTGTATTATTGTAGCAGTAAATGAACAAAATATTCATTATCTAACATATACAAAAATGTACACATTATAAGCATAATAATAAAGCCATGAACTCCATGACAGACACACTACAGTATTGTAAATTTTGTTAAACCTCCCAAGAGAGATACAACTTTTTTGATTTTGTATTTTTCATACTTTTAAAACCGGGTCGTTTGTAATAACAACACACTTTAATATCGATTCAAAGGTTCCAGGCGCCCCATGATAATTCAGTCGTTTGCATCAAGGAAGACATATTTCAATGTCAACGATTTTTTTATTTAAATGTTAATTCAGGTTGTCTTTCCTTGGCTTTTATTTGGTTAAATTCATACACAATAAGCCAACAAAATTTTAAGTCATATTTCAGTTTATATAATTAATATTTGCAATGGTCTGTACAGATTCAGATCATTATTCTAAAGTTTGCACACCAACACGTATCGTAGGCTTTGGTTATTGTCTATCTAACACTATTACTACATGTACCTATTATTAAGACGGTTAACTAGAAAAAAAACGTAATTTTACTGAAACTATTCTGACTTCCTATTGAAATTTGATTATCTCTTGGAATCTTATAATAGGATAATGTAACATGTACAAACTTATTTCTTTCGAATGGTAATTCAGGCTGTATACTCTTTCTTATTCATAAAGTTATACTTAATCAAGTCGAATCGAAAATGACACAAAAATGATGACGATACAAACGATTTTTGTTAACGGGGTTGAACATCCTTAAGACAACCAGAGTCATATGATGATGGTTATATGACAACAAGGTGTTCCTATTAATTTGGTTAATTAAAACTTAAAATGTATGTGTGAATGTCGTGTCTCTCGTGCTCTACCTCTAATATATATAAAATATACCTTTCAATTGTCATTTATTGTCAGGACATGAATATCTTTTGGTAAATGTTATGAAGATTGAAAGATAATAATCAGTTTTAAAAATTAAACAAATATGACTGTATTTGTATTATCGACATTTTCAAATCCTAACTATTTCAATACCAATGATCTTTTACATCAATCTAGATCAGGAATCACCGGGTCAAGATCTGTTGGGCTTTGAGTATATCCTGTGAAACATATCTGCATTTCCTATTATTTATTTTCTTAAATAAGACAGCAATGCGGTAAAACAACGCTTCACATTTTATCATTTCCGCAACCATAAAAATAAAACGAAGCTTAACAAAGAACAAATGCTCCGATAAAGGTATTTTAGCGTTTCACTACCATTGTTTTATATATTTTGTCAACAGGGCAGCCATCCAAGCAAACCTCCCAAGACCACGACCACGACCGCAGAGCCTGTAAATCCTAACGATTTAGCGCCAGACGTATGTACTTTTATTTATAATCATAACCTAAAAACAGTTGATACATGAAGAACCAATTTATTCAGGATTTTCAAAAGTGTCAGTCAGATTTATATTAAAATATTTGTATCGACGGTCGACATAGTGAAGTGGCAGTAGCTAGGCAATTTGATGCAATAGGTGGTGAATTCAAGGCCAGGACAAGGAACGTGTCATAAAGTCTTCTTATATATAACATAATGTTAAGAGTAAAATTGGTATCTAGTGCAATTTGTTTTGCACGCGCAGTAAACAAGGTATTTAGGCTAGACAAAACATTGTAGCACGGTGTTAACTCTAGTGGTAGGGTATTACCTTTAACTGTAGCGTGATATCGGGTTATTGTTATAAATTAAGCTTTACTTTTTAAAGGGTTTCCTATTAACATGACAACAATAAAATAATTCTCTCCTCTGCTTATATAATAAACAAGTTTATTCTTCGTAAGGGTCATTATAGGAACAATAATTATATGTTCGCTGAGCCAAAGTGTAAGCTTAAAAAAAAATTGAAAATAAAACATTCCGGAACAGTATTGTATCGTAACATAGAAAAAAAGTACATGGCTTAAGCTTTGCAATTAATATGAGCTTGCCAATCACAAGCTGGCTGCTTTAGGAAAGTTAGAATGATTTAGTTTAATTGTTTCTTTTTGTTATATACCCGTCAGGTACATACTTATATTTGACTTATACCCCCTACCGTGTTCCCTACTTCAGCACCTCATGGTAAATGCTCTGAACAGCTAAGATACTGTGAATGTCCTTTACTGCGTTTTTCTTCCTGAAACAATATGTGAATTCTTTTTTCATGGAAAAAAATGCCATACAAAACAGTACCTTTACTCTCTAAGAATAATTAAAAATCTGCTTAGAATAACTTATTCTAGCGCGACAAAAAATTACTAATTCGGTGTTATTTGAATTCCCACTTCTATGATTTTTTAAATTATAATAACCCTTTTTACAATGTCACACGTGTACAAGTAATTCGAACAAACTTCTAAAAAAACGTATTGTTGACAGTTTTTAAAAAGGATATATTTTAGAACTATTCAGAAAATCATTATAAATATAATTATATTTTCATCATATGGAAAACTAAGAAATTAATATCGTATTTTTTCTTTAGTTAATTGAGTAAATAACTTTAAAAAGGTGTACTTCATAAAGGTGTTTTTACAGGGGGTGCCCTTATTGTACGTGATAATTAAGTATAAAAATATTTTATTTTCGACCAATAAATACATGTATCACTTACCAAGTTACAAAGTTAATTAATTCAAGTACACTAGGCTACCAAGTTCAGTTTGCTCCTAACGTTATCAGTAGTGAAAGGAAACTAATTGTGCCAAAGACTAGATATCATTCCTAGCCTTTTCACATGTTTTTTAGCATCACTTCTAATTTCCTGTTGTAATACTTGTTTATAACGTTATGCATTTTCTTGTCTCCACGATGTGTACACTTTTACCGGCGAAATGCAAATGTTGTTAACTAAGTCAGATATTAAGAACTCGTTTGTTAATACTAAACCGTTAATTGTATCAGGTATCTAGAATTTGTCTGTCCTTCGTCCTATGTAATATATTATATTTGTTTTACTCAGGATGTGGCTCGCCGCACTTTAGTGAACAGTTTGATGAGGATCCTGGCTACTAGGAGGCACTAGTAGAATCATTATGGACAACAACTGAACAACCCGAATTCTCCCAAGGACGTTTTCAATAATCTTTCTCTGTTTATTATCCATCTGTCTATCTTTCAAAACGAATCCAACGAATTAACATCTGTCATTGTTCTCACTAGAATGTTGAGTAACTTGTGAAGAACATAATGAGTATCTTGTGATGAACATCAAGCAATTGATCCCAACGAAGAAACAACATATTGTACATGTTAACCCTATTAATACATGTATGTTATGCATGATGAGTATGACAACCGATAAACATTTGATCAGTGATAACATGCGATGAGTATGTAGACTAGTGATTTGCATTTTGTACTGTCATAACGTTGGAAAGTAAATAAAAGTATATTTCTAAGCAGCAATTCGGTGTTAGTTATAGTTGAATACACAAAACATACAGAGAATAAGTCCATTGACTTAATTGTATAGTGTATTACTAATGATGTTGTTTATGAAGATTATAAGAATATTACTGTGTAACACATCATTGGTACAAATTAATTTTTCAAGTTGTCATCAGACATCTATCTATTCCGTTTTCTGCTTGATAATAACACCTAATTAGCCTATGAACTTACCGATAGAAATTAATTTTTAAATACGTTCGTAGTGAGCAGGTAATATGGTATATTGAAGGGAGCGATGTATATTTAATGTTATCACAATTAATTCGTCAAAAATAGCCTGAACACAACACAACTAGCTACAATAGTTAGTCTTGGATCAAGAGGAATATTTGTTTACTTTAAAAATAAAATTATATACCACATCCTAAGGTTTTGCAAGTTATAAAAGGTAATCTTTTTTGTTTGACACTAGGCGTTGATGTGAAGATCTATCTATTACACACTAAGCGTTGATGTGAAGATCTATCTATTAAAACTAGGCGTTGATGTGAAGATCTATCTATTTAACACTAGGCGTTGATGTAAAGATCTATCTATTTAACACTCGGCTTTGACTTGAAGATCTATTTACTTAACACTAAGCGTTGATCTGAAGATCTATCTATTACACACTAAGCGTTGACGTGAAGATATATCTATTAAAACTAGGCGTTGATGTAAAGATCTATATATTTAACACTAGGCGTTGATGTAAAGATCTATCTATTTAACACTCGGCGTTGATGTGAAGATCTATTTACTTAACACTAAGCGTTGATCTGAAGATATATCTATTACACACTAGGCGTTGATGTGAAGATCTATCTATGACACAATAGGCGTTGATGTGAAGATCTATCTATTTAACAGTAGGCGTTGATGTGAAGATCTATCTATTTAACACTAGGAGTTGATGGGAAGATCTATATATTTAACACTAGGCGTTGATGTGAAGATCTATCTATTGAACACTAGGCGTTGATGTGAAGATCTATCTATTTAACAATAGGCGTTGGTGTGAAGAGCTATTTATTTAACACTAGGCGTTGATTTGAAGATTTTTCTATTCAATACAGACAAAAATTGGCCCGGGGTTGTACATATCAAAAAGTCTGCCAATACAAGAAAAGTCTGCCAATACAAGAAAAGTCTGTCAATACAGATTTAGCGCAAAACTAACGCATCCGGACATTCTAAAACTTCTACTTCTTCGGTAAGATGCATTTCAAACGGAAGGTCTATCGTTATGATACCGAAAAGAAAACGAGGACAACAAATTGGAAGCAGACGAACAATTGACAGAAGAATGAACACGAAAGATGAGTAATTGTTTCAGCAACAATGACTGGAATGAAATGAAATTAAATTGTTTATATTTCCTGCAGGACAGAGAAAAATACCTTAACTGTAATAGTTACTTTATATTCGACACGATTTGTTCAGTTGGACAGTCAGTCAGTGTCCTAGGTAGATACGTGTTATTGAAGATATCGATACTCCGTGGTTATCCCATACCAACACGCAATGATTTAATAGCATAGTAATGTACTCAATCAATAAAATCATTATAACACATTTTGACTGCTCTATCAACAATATTTCAATATAAAACATATAGACTACTCAATCAACAAAATTATTATATTATACATTTGGACTGTTTAATCAACAATATTTCTAAATAAAACATTTGCACTTCTCAATCAACAATATCACTATAGAAACGCAGGGTCTGCTCAGATAAAAACCTAACTATATGAAACATTTTGAATACCCAGTAAACAATTCCACCATATAATACATATGGAATTGCAAATCAGTAATATTAAAACACAATACATAATGACTACTCAACCGGCAATAGCACTATACAATACATTTGGTTCGATCAACCAGCAATAGCACTATACAATACATTTGGTTCGATCAACCAGCAATAGCACTATACAATACATTTGGTTCGATCAATCAACAATATCACGATATAATACATACGGAATTGTAAATCAACACTATCACTACATATATATAGTACATACGGAGTCGTAGATTACGGAACTGTAAATCATCAATATCACTACCCTACATTGAATTGTAAATCAACACTATCACTAAATATATATAGTACATACGGAGTCGTAGATTACGGAATTGTAAATCAACAATAAAAATACAGAATACATTTGGACTAATCAATCACCTATACCACTATATAATACATATGGGATTGTAACTCAACAATATCACTATATTACACATTTTTACTTCTCACTTTTTAATATCACTAATTAATTTATACTGAATTATAAATCAACAATATCACTTTATTAAAAATATTGACTTCTCAATCAACAATACCACGATAAAATAGATTTTGACTACTCAATCAGCAATATTTCTTTATAAAACATGTGGACTACTTAATCATCAATATCACTAAAGAATACTTGTGGTCTGCTCTGATAAAAACATCACTATATCAAACATGTTGCGTACTCAGTAAACAATACAACTACATATTACATTTGGAATTGTAAATCAACAATTATAGTTTTGAACTGTTCAATCAACAATACAACTACAGAATACATTCCACTATTATGATATACTTCATTTTGACTACTTAATGACCAGTATCACTATATGATAATTTTAGACTGCTCAGTAAATAATATTACTATGTAAAACATTCGGATTACTAAAAAATAGCACGTGTGTTGGCAGGTAACCCCATACCTGTTCACCTCCGATAAGGGAATCGACCGCCTTGGTGAAAGGTAAGTCGCTATCCACTTTGTTACCCGGCCATTCATGATTATGATTGTTTTTATCAATTACATCACTTTAAACCTGTTTTTTTCTTTCATCTATAATACTCCAATACCCATAGTACTGTATCTATCTTTAATCAGTTACATCACTTCTTAGTCACTCTATAAACAATTGTCTGTGTCTGTTCTACAAACAACATCTATAATACTCCTATACACTTAGTACTGTATCTATCTTTAATCAGTAACATCACTTCTTAGTTACTCTATAAACAATTGTCTGTGTCTGGTCTACAAACAACATCTATAATACTCCTATACACTTAGTACTGTATCTATCTTTAATCAGTAACATCACTTCTTAGTCCCTCTATAAACAATTGTCTGTGTCTGTTCTACAAACAACATCTATATTACTCCACTACACTTAGTACTGTACATTGTATCTATCTTTAATCAGTAACATCACTTCTTAGTCACTCTATTAACAATTGTCTGTGTCTGTTCTACAAACAACATCTATAATACTCCTATACACATAGTACTGTATATATCTTTAATCAGTAACATCACTTCTTAGTCACTCTATTAACAATTGTCTGTGTCTGTTCTACAAACAACATTTATACATGTGCGTTATCTCTGAGTGTTCTACCAAGAACATCACTATTTATTTTCTGATGACTGCTGAAAGTCGTTTCATACAAATAGTACTTATTATGAAAGTAAATAATAAGATTTTGATATTTTTACTTCTTACACAAGCAACACAATTACAGGACAGAAACTTCAAGAAAAATCGGAAAAAGAACATTGCATTACTGTTTGCAGAAACTTTTTCAAAGAGCCACTACACAATGAGGAGTTCATTCTTCTCATACATGGATATGTATGTTTTCAGTGGATAACACACTTTTCTGTCATCATTTGTTAAAAGGAACTCGTTATCATAATGTCGATCAAGTGTTGGTACAATTTTGATATTGATACCTGGTTTATAATGTAAATCGTATTTACTCTTACCGCTGGTAAAATATGGATCAATTTACATAATACAATGTACTCTATAGTACACAGCGGCTATCATCACGTGACAAATGTATACAGCAAACATACCCAAGCAAATTCGTCATTTTGAGAAATAACAAGTATGTTAAACCGAGATTAATGTGAATTACTGACCTAGCCTGTGTAGCTTTAGATTTCATATAACACACCATAAACAAGTGATACATGTATCTGCTTTGTATACAGGAACATATATTTACGTAATACAAAAATAAAAAGTGTAACTTGCGAACTCAGATAATGGCAAGTCTAATATTTCTTTGCCTATACTTATGTTCATATCATTTATATACTCATAATGATATTTATATGACTCACGATGACTACGGATCAAAATTGCTAAATAACATTGCAACCGTGCGATCAATTACGGCTAGCCCCGGGGTTAACAGAGTGTTACCATAGCGACAAAGTGAGACAACGCTACTATAACCATTTTTGTCATTATTACGTTTATTTCCTAGTTTAAATGTATCTATATTTTCGTTTTAAAGTAGCCCTTGATCAAATGACATTATATATTACACTTTCAAACGCGATTACTTAATAATCAGACCAAGCAGACACAGTTCATCCATTTAACTTACGGTTAACCGCGGATCTGTTTAACAATTGGCATTGGAAATGGGGTAACTAGGGAACCTTTTCATTATCATAGAAAGGCATGTATATCATAACACAGAATAGGGGTGATAGGGTTGTTTGTTTGGGGATCAGCAACAATTTAAAGATTTTACAGATGATTGAGTCACAATCAGGCAGCATAATGCCGAATAGCAAAATGTCTTAGCTTGATCAAGATACGGTCAACTGTACTATGTATTATTTTATTTATCTTGCATGTATCAAATATTGTAGACAATGTGACAAATGAATATTGAACTAGACTAAAAACTGGTGTATCATGTTTATATCGCGTTAATTACTACGTTTGACTTTAGGCATTTAAATATACAGCATGACTTGGCGATGTCATTAACTGTGTATCACTCTTTCTAGAAGTTTCTTTTCAAAATGCAAATATCATTTTTTTCCATTTTTTATCATGGTCCTCCTCGGTACTGCTAATGACATTTTTCTTCAGCTAACATGTTTAGGTTAAAATGAACTACGAATTGTTAACAAAAGTAAATGAATCGAGTTTTCAATTTACTATGATTTTGAGCCAGAAGTATGTGTATTTATTTAAAAATCATCTACGGGTTGTGAACCAGATGTGGTGGGATTAAGCTTAAAAACATTACTTTTGGATTTTTACCAAAATGAGTTGCTTAAGCTTAAAAGTAACACCGGGCTGTGAGTCAAACACAATTGGATTTAGCTTCAAAGCATTGAAAAAACGTGTTGAAATATTCCATATATCTTAATACTGTTTGTGAACAGAAATGATCAAATATAGTTAAAAGATTTTCACGCGTTATGAACCTTAGATGGAAAGATTAATTTTAACAATTTACTACAGATTTTGCTTGACAGTGGGTGGCTTAAGCTTATACTGTAATGCACTTACGCGGGCCCAGTATATAATAATAATAATATACAACATTTATATAGCGCCCTATATAATTCGTAAAATTACTCTAAGGCGCTATATAAACTTAGTGCAGGAAGTTGAGCACGTGTTACTGCATGACCATTTGTTTAAACATGTCACACGTGCGATGACCCATTCCTTTGTGTATACCAATTCAGCCGTCAATGGCAAATTCGCAAGCAGAACTGGCGATGCCGATGTACCTGATCACATGTGCCGTAGTGGTAGTGCTGGCAGTGTCTCACAGGAATGGAGTTAATGCCGGTACGGCTTTGTCTTCTCAGTCATTCATTTCGTGTCTTTATTTTTATACAACTGCTTCGATTTCCACCTTTGCCAGTTCTATCATTTTGAAAACATTTGATATTTGTAAATTATTTTTTTTATTTTAACGAACGAGAACACGATATTCGTTGAAAATGAAAGATTCTGTCAGAATACATGATTTTATATACATGGAATACTTATGTGTAAGCATTTATTTTATAACTGCATGCGAAAATTAAGTTAAGTCTAAAACGAAATATGGATTAATAATTACGATTTTTTTAAATCTTTAAAACTATCTTTGCAGCGGATTCGATTCAATGTACAAGTAATGCAATTAAAGTGAAACATAGATGTGTATGTAAGCCGGGATACGAAGGAGACGGTACGCACGGATGTGAAGGTAAGCACACATTCATAATGAACATAACAAAGTGTGAATTATAATTTCGGTAACTGCTACAGCAATGAAGAAGGTGAATTAACACCATTCACTATTATTTCATATGTGTGATTTATCATACGAGGTTCACTATACATGATATCGACCTTAACATTGTAGTGCATCTACATAGCACATTGGACTCACAACACAAACGTGTTCAGCCTGATCTATGTATTTATTTCCGTATTCAAAGGGAGTTTCTCAGTCATAGCTTATTAATGAAACTTTAAATGGACAATATTTTAATAGTTATCATATTCAGCACACCTTTCGTCGACTCCTGGACAATATACCAAGTGAAACAGAAACTAATACACGGCTTAAACTTGTTTTAAGAAATATCAGAATCTTTATCGTTTGATTACGTACCAATGAAATTTCAGTCTTGTAATTTGACAAGTAGGAAAGCTGATGTATAGTATACTATTTGTATCATCATTCATATAGACATATATACAATCAGCCAATTTGTAGTTAGATACGGAGAAAATTATTCGTGTTGTTTTAGTTGAAGAAGAATAATGTCTACTAGCTTGACATTTTGTGTATGATACACTGTAAATACTCTTCTCCGTAAATAAGGACACTCGTGACTTTTATTTAATTAATAACACGTGAAAGAATAGTAAAATAATGAAAATGTAATTAATCTTATAATTAAGTGTTATATCTATAAAGCAGTAGCTCTACATGGTTAATAACGAGAGCATTTCCAAACCATTGATAAGACATTATCATTAGGTTCACAATAATATTGGCATTGTAAAAGTGAGCGAGTACAAGTTTTTAAAAAAATCGAAAACCACTTGTTGTGTTTTTTCTAAAACGAGGCAATAATACACAACATGATCATCCAAATATGAGAAATTATAGTCAATAACTAACTTATATCTCTCATTTAGTTTATTTAAAGTTGCATGTAGAATACTTTTGTCGCATATTTTTATTTGAAGAAATCATGATACAATGTAACTTCCGGCTGATTGTATGTGTTTTGGGTGGCTGTAGAAATATTAGTCTTTTGTCTATTCCACCTGGGTTGTCATCTGATTCCGTGTGCTTGTTTATTTCAAACTAAACACATTTTACTAATTATTTTGAAATTATCCTGTACCCTATTTCTTTGAAATTTTTCTAGCACTTGAACACTTTAGACATTGATTTTAATGATTTCGAACTAAGAACCACCTATGAGTTATAAATGGCAATTCGGTGCAGTAAATGTTTACTTTCCTCATCGATTAACTAATATTCTTAAACAAGTGATTCTTTTCTTCGTATTTGCTGTAACTATTTCATACCTGCGACTATTTGTTTTTTATATTAAAAACATGGTATGTGTACTCCATCAGAGGCGTGTGGAGGACTTTGTAAGGACTTCTCCTACTGTAACGTGGAGGAGGACGTATGTGGGTGTAATACAGGGTATGAAGGGAATCCCTACATTGGCTGTACAGGTAGGTACCATTTACTTCTGACTTATGTAGGTGTAATACAGGGTATGAAGAGAATCCCTACATTGGCTGTACAGGTAGGTACCATTTACTTCTGACTTATGTAGGTGTAATACAGGGTATGAAGGGAATCCCTACATTGGCTGTACAGGTAGGTACCATTTACCTCCGAC
>JAUMHH010117086.1:0-21184 GCA_032359455.1 Chlamys rubida
CAAACCAATGACGTAACAATCAATACCTGCTCACAAGAGCAGATAACTCTGCAATACGCAAAGACGGAATATATAAATATATATGTATCGCTCCACATTGTCGTCCCATGAAACTGTTCGGACCACCACTGTGTTGTCACAGACTCTATCGAGCTAGCAGTCCGAGGGGTCTCGATGGTTAGCTGTCCTGAGACAGTAGAGTCGTTAAGTCACCATAACATTGTCTATCAGTACTAATCACCCGGTGTGAGTTTTGATGATCGGCTTTACTTTTGATGTTTTTGTTTACGAACCAATACCCACATATATAATATGAAGGAGTGAAGGCCTCGTCATAACTGTCCTTGGGTCTGCCGATTACACTGATACAGGTAATGACCCAAGTACTAAGCTACCTTTAATACCGTAATAAACACTTCCACCATATGGAACACGTCAGACATATTATAGACATAAACCTACTTCCTTTTGTGTCTAAACCGAATGTACAATAACAATATTGACCAAACAAAAGCCAAGTGATTGCTTCGAAAACAAGAAACAAAGCCCTCGCCCTTCGCCCTGTGTTTTGATTACCTAGCTTTTCTCTGGACGAATTATTCAATGTAAATAGAATAGAAGGTTGGCCGGTGCAGGGATATGTTAATCCCAACTGCCTGACTAGTAAATGTTAGACGTTTGTCGTTGGTCATTTAACCGGCCGTAACGCTGACAGGGCGGCAGCACCTCAGCTGTCAGATTGGACGTTAAACTGTTATCATGACTACACAATGCGTGAAGGTAGGGTGACAGTAACAATGGCGAGTGTGTACGGTCACATCCGTCAAATACAGATAGGTGTCAATTCAATTTACCTGCTGAAATCGTTTGATGGCTGTCTGTAATATTAATATAATGAATGTATATTTTAATTGTCTGGTGTTTTTCTGTCTAGTTTTTATTATTATTACCATGATAAAAAGCTCGGAATTTATTTCTTGCGTTTACATAAAATATTTTCTTGAGACTACAAAGTTAAGTGACGTGTTTAGTTTTGTTTTATATGTCTATCGATCAAGAAGCGACGGCGGTGTATATTTTTTTATCTGATGTACTTTCTCAATAATTTTGCCAGTGCAGAAAGAGTAATGATACCTTTGACAGTGATACGTATTGTAAACAAACTCTGTCAAAGAAAGCCTTACCCAATATTTATTTATATATATGTGATATGTATATTCGGTCATCTATTACACATATATTTATCATTATTTATGTTAAGACTCTACAGATTGTGTTCCTCCATTACAGGTGGACGATACTCCACAGGAAATACACTTCCTCACGTGCCTACAACACATGCTAAAAATAGACCAAAACGATGCCAACTGTGACATAATCTGGCAGACCGTAGAAAAACTAGTATGTAGAGCAACGCTTGTGGAATCTGAGGCGGACGCACAAAAACTGTTGAGGAAACGTGAACGGTCGACGGACGGCCTACAATGTCCGAACTGCAAGGCCCATGAACGCGTTACGTCACCACGACGGGGAAATAGTTCTAGTTCTGTGGCTCTGCCCGGTTTGACAGACAGCAATGAGTCCACAAAAACTGTGCCTGCACCGGCTCCACCGGGACCACCACCACCACCTCCTCCCCCAGTACCGGGAGGGGCGCCACCACCGCCTCCCCCTCCTCCGCCAGGTATAGGTGGCGCACCACCAGCCCCACCACCAATGCCAGGAATGCCCTCTGTCCCTGGGGCTCCCCCTCCCCCACCATCTTTCAACATGAAGGGGCCCAATGCCCGTAATGGCGTCGTAATTAAACTACCTCAGCAAAACGTGCCCAAGCCCAAGTCAAAGATGCGTTCTTTACAGTGGCAGAAAATCCCAACAAACAAGGTGCTTTCTGGGAAACCCAACATTTGGTCAACAGCAGGACGTCGCTTCAACGGTTACGTTAGTAATATGGATTTTGAGGCGATCGAGGAACTCTTTAGTGTGCCTTCGCCGCAGGCACCAGCTATTTCGACTAGCAACAACGGTTCATCGGGCACACTGGAGCGGAAGAAGAAGGAATCAACAGAGGTGAATATCTCTTTAGCTTCCTTTTATGACTCTAATTTGCAAGCACTTAATTAAATGGATTTTTTTTCGAAAATGCAAAACCCGATCTCTTTCTAATGAACCTTGACATGCGAATTAGGTTCTTCAAAGCGCATGCGTGATGATCAGAGGAACATATCATACGTGAAATCTATTTTGACAAGTTAAATGAAAGGTAGAAACTGATGTAAGATTCTCAGATAAGGTGATAGACTTTAAATCTTCTGCTTGAGTCACCTGTATATTCAAACGTATATTCTGAAAATTGTGTATAATGGGGGATAGTGTATGGCCGTCAGTCACAGTGGGTAGGTGATTCAGCACTTCCTCCGACCCTAGATCCTAGATCTAACCTGTCCAGTGATGAGTCAATACACAGACACACAGTTAGTTAAGGAACAAAGGCGAATAGTGATAACCTTAAGCATTAAAACAAATTATCTCTTGTCCGATCGTCTCGCTTGAGCAACCTCGATGATGTAAAATAGGACTACCATAACTTATGCTAATATATGCTTGAACAATGGTTTCCACAGTAACTTTAACACATTCTTAAAGAGACGAGTCACTTACCTTTCATCTCCACAAAAAAGGTCAAATCTTACGTTTGAATTTCAAAGGAAAGGTCACTCTACTCGGAAAAATAGTCTTGACACTCTAAAGACCCAATCTCATTCAGAAACAATTCGTTAATGATAAAGAGGAAGGGGAAGGTTGCTCCTTTGTTCGATGAGCTAAAGTGATTAGACGAACATGATGCTAAATATAGCTTAGTTGCTGTCTAAAAAGTGTAGACTTCAGATTTTATCACATTTTTGGAAAGGAATTCGTTACATTACATATTAAACGACCCCGGCCCCCCTTTAATACGAGGTAGGGATTCGTTATACGGCCTGTTTTCCTTGACATAGACAAACTTTTTCGGAGGTATTAGGTTATACAGACAAGGCTGTGTTATCAGATAACTTCCATTGACGAAAAATGTCGACTGGTTAAGTATTGTATGTAGTACGGACCTACACGACGACTTAATGCGATTTAAAACAAGTCAAGATACGTCGGAATATATAACGGAGAAGACGTCATGGTAATGACAGTAGGGACCTGAGAACTCCCAACCTAACACGAGAGTACTGGTCGGGAAGTACCACGGGATTGGTGCAGATTGAATACATTGACATATTATCTTGGTTTACATATTGTAGTTAGAAATATCATTGCACAAACCTTTTAATATATCTTGACAAGTTTATTTTATTTTTAATGACCACAAGACCCATATGAGACTAGATTACAAGTTTAATGTATTCAGCAGTTTTAAACTAATGCATTCTTACGGTTGGTAATGTTAACCCATTTAGAAAAAAACACATCTTTCCACATTGTGTCACGTGTATTCTCCATGTCGCATTGCTGACGAGCATCTCACTTTTTACCTCGATTCAGCATTCCGCTTGATATGTTGTGGGTAGCTGTGGGCTTAAGTGACACTATATTACATATGATTAGGGTTAAGGAGTGGTAACCCCAGATACATAGATATTGTGTACGTAAGAAATCCATGGCCCTCGGGCCTAAATACGAGCATGTTTTGTGTCACTTTATATGTCGCAGCAACAAAGACTTACTTGTGAAGCATGAATACAGGATGGACGGTATCGGTTTAAAATAACATAGCTGGCATAGTTTATCCTTTCCAGTGCGCTGTTTGAAATTCCCAGTTTATTTGTAAAGTATTTAACGCTTTCTGAATCTTTTATGTCTACCATTTACAAATTTAAAGCTCTGTATTTTTTCAGCTGAAGTGGTTTACATCAACAAAGATATGATCATATTTTCGATACAGACAGAGTCAGATGTTCCGGAATTGAAATTATTTATCTTAAGGGACCTATCCTATTTTGTGGAAATGTAGACATTTTCAAAGCATTATGATATATACCACAAATCATCATAATAAATGGACTTAAATTCAAAATACGCATTCGACTGAAAAGTTCAGCTAACAGTCACATTTTATGGACGCCTACATATTAATAAAGTTTTTAGTCGACTGAGGAAGAAATTCTTTCATAGATATATCGTACTGATAAAAACGATACGTAAAATTTAATGCAATACATACTGCAGTTTTACTTCCACAAAACAATATTGTATCATTCAGATTTGTCAATACTTTGATACTGATAGTAAATGACTTTACGGGGGTTGTTTTGAAACCCAAAAATTGGTTGTAAATAGTATCAGTCTATATTTTGACGGAAATCTCTGCGCACAATTTTCGC
The DNA here is from genome assembly GCA_032359455.1 of Chlamys rubida. Classification (NCBI taxonomy): domain Eukaryota; kingdom Metazoa; phylum Mollusca; class Bivalvia; order Pectinida; family Pectinidae; genus Chlamys; species Chlamys rubida. The sequence goes on from JAUMHH010117086.1 coordinate 4,374, forward strand.
TTTTAATACGTTTTAAAGTGAGCTATATTCAGTAGTTTGCAGCTTAGTTAAACATTTATCTCTTTTTAAACACAAAGCTATATATCTCTCAGTGCGGATTTTGTGTAGCATAAAAGCTGTCAACTTCCCTAAGACCATGATTAGATAAAGACAATTATCTGAAAATGCACCCGTTCGTTTTCATTTCTGAAGCAAATTAAATAGAACGCAGAATATGACTAGCTTGTATTCCTTTTGTTAGGTGCATTTGCACGTATTAGAGGCTCTGACGTAGAGAGGACAATAAAACCTAGTCCTCATTTCAGATTTAATCATAGAATATTCTAAATGCCTGTTCCAACAGATAAAATGATAAAATGTCCATATTGTAAACCTCTTTATATGAACAGACTCAATATCCTAATGCTGGTCCTCCCTAGATAGTGCTACATAAATGTCGACAGAATCGGCAGTAAAAAAATAAATTATCTAGTTGATTGGAATTTTAGGTCTTAAATACACAAATGGCTTTATCGGTTAAACGTTCAATTTATCTTAATAACGATCCAACATCTACCAACAATGTTTTGTGTGTCCATTCTGTGATATTGACAATAGGAAATTTAACGGATCTGTCCTAAGCCTGGGTAAGACCGTACAAAGTGCCTGGACTAGATAGGTAGTGGTAAACACTGCAGGAGGTCTCCTATGTAACCAGCTAGCGTTACAGGCAAAGATAGCATTCAATACCCTTTAAACGTCCTCTGTTCTTCAAAATCAATCACATAGATATGTTCGTAAGATCACAGTTAAACAAAACCTATATATGACATTCAGATATAGAGAGCATGTGTGTATATACGTACGATCCGCTCAAGTAAGGAACAAATAAAACCCCAAATCGCGTATTTATTACTACAAGGTATTTAATATTATACTGTATGGTGGTGTATATTTTTACAATAAAAAATATATAGCTGTCCCCTGTATTTAGTTTTAGAATGGTTTCCACTTTATTTTTCACAGAAATCTTGATAAGGTAATCCTTAGTTGGAATATGACGACCTTAACGTTTTGACGATGATATACATAGATCCTGCTGGGTGGTGATATAATTGGGCTTTGTGAATGACATGTTTGCGATGATAACAACGCCATGGATTAAGCAATGATCTTTTGGTCCGTGTTGCATTTTCACGTAGAGACGAGACTATTTCAAGGGTAACTTGAACCAAGACATACCACACAATCTCACTGAAGTGCTACTAACACTGTTAAAACAATGATTGGGCAATTTTCTGTTTCGTACACAGCACAATCATGGATACTTTTCTTAATATTTCGGCTAAATTCGGCTAAAAGGTTTCATTATTAAGCAATATAAGATAGTATTTTATACAAAAATAATATATTACAGTAGGATACTAGTATTGTATTTCCCTGTTGTTTTCTATCACCCATTGCCAAACAGGAAAACCACTCCACGTTTAGGTAGTTTGAGATTGAATTGTCCAGTACGAAAGTAGCACACAGGTGAAAGATCAAAGGAAAGATGGACATTCGATAGAAATGTCATCGTATTTCCGGTCAAGTTACACACCTCTATGACAGAGTCACTCCTTCCGTAGGTCAGAAAGACTGCCCTGTTGTACACAGTACACTACGGGAACGCGAGTACATTCATGTAAAGTCCAGATAGAATCTAACTTGATTTCAATTTAACTCCGGAATAACGTATAATTAAGGGTCGTTTCAGGCAAAGAGCTTTATCAGATAGGGAAATCTGGACAAACGAGTCTTTTCAGCTTGGGAACATTAAAATGTAAGGTCAATTGCTTGGAGAAATATGTGAGGTCGCTTTGAACGAGTCGATTGTAGACAGGTCGTGGAAAACGAATTAGAAATGTACATATCAGATAAGGGGTGTTGACCTATATACTAAATAGTGTGAAGTAAACGACTTGTAATTATATTGTCATGAGATCGGTCGACAATGTTACGGGGCGATTCTTGTCCTTTCCACTTCCATAATACTGAACTGTTTCCTTAAGCTTTTATTCCATTTTACTTCATTTAATATTTTACATAACGATGAATCATTCGAACAGACTAAATTGCAGTACGGTGAAAAATAGACCTGCAAATGCATTGTGATTTTTGTGTAGTTCTTTGTTATCGAAATATTCCGAAGCGCTTTTCAACTGTTCACTTCGCTATTATCTATCATTTGCCCATTCGCAATAACACGTTCATCAGAGTATTTTGTGCGTTTAGCTCCTCATTCTGATTCTTCTAAGTGTTTTTACTCCTCATTCGGGGTTCAGCGCATGTTTTTCTTAATTTGTTTATTTATTATCCAGAATCTTACGATTATATCTACGCATTTATCTGATTTGTCCTTCTACTCGTTTGTCTTTTTGTTGAGTGTTTTCAATCCTTCCCTTGTTATATGATTCGATTGGCCTTTTTTAACAGATCAATCTTCTAGATGGCAAAAGAAGTTTGAATGTAAACATCTTCCTGAAGCAGTTCCGCATGCCAAACGACCAGATTGTCCAGTTACTGCGAGACGGAGTCAGTGAGAGGTTTGAATCGGAGCGTCTCAAAGGCTTGCTAAGGATTCTACCAGACCAAGATGAAGTGAGTTAGTTTGTGAAACAAAGTAGAACAAGTTTTATTAATATAAAATTTCAAATCTGACTCCCATCGACTTATACCCTTCATGTTACATGTTTAGACATAGACTAAGTAGAACAACGTGTACACAAATAAGACTGATGTTTCAAATTTTGATTTATTCTTCCACACAGATTGAAAGGCTACATAATTTCGACGGTGACAAAGAGAGACTTGGTAGTGCTGAGAAGTTCTTTTTATGTCTCCTCGGCCTTCCACAGTAAGTAACAATCATTCTTGCCCTTTAAATGCTACTTTATTGCACTGAAAATTGATATAAATTTGTTCTACAATGCAATTAACTGTTTTTAGAAGAATGCGATAATCCAGTGTGAAATCTTTTGTTTTAGATACAAACTGAGAATAGAAGGTATGTTGGTGAAGGAGGAGTTCAAATCCAACATGGATTACATCAAACCTCACGTGGAAGCCGTCATTGAAACTGCAAACGGTAAGTTTCATGGTAACATACTAGTCAATGTTCATAGGAACTGTGTTGACACCTGCTCTTACTAATAGTGTTTTATATTTTGCATATTTAAATATTATTTTATTGTTTTAAATCTTTTATATGTACAAAATAATAACCATCATGTGAAAGTATGCAAAGGTTACCGTATTCTTGGCAATGCAGAAGGATAAGTTTATGGTCAGGCAGAACTTAAACGTATGTTGCTAAATCTAGTATTATATTGCTGTGTATTGAACGGTTCAGTCCTCTAACCCACTCTTTCTAAGCTTAATGACCTAAATATTTTATCTTTAAGAATAACCGTTACACACGATGACCTCTCATGAATGCTTACAAACCTGTTTTAGCTCTTAAAATAGGAACATTTACTAATTAAATATTTTCATAACTCTCTAAGGGTATTTTTCAATCGTGTTTGTATTGGAGATAAAACCTATCGATTCCGTTTCAATGTTAGAGCAATCTTAATATTGTCACAGCCGAGCATGATAGGCTACTGGATAAAAAGAAAACAATCTATATATAGAAATGATTTTCAAAACGTATTTGTAAGGCAGAGTTAGTAAGCAATTAATGACATATCAGATTAATTACAGTCACTGAATTCGAAATTGTTGCTGAAAATGTATTTATATATTCATATTCGTTTATATAACGAATATATACATATACACTACATATACAGTATACACTTGTATGTCATATTTTTCCGTTTATTTAAATTAAAAATACAAAATATCCAAGTACTTTTGACTACTTTATTAAAATAGAATCGAATGATATATATTTCATGATATTGCTACTATAGTAAAGTTTGGTATATATAAACGTGTGTTGATGTTAGGTTTTACGTAGGTGTATGACTAAATACACAGATGTATTTGTTTGTGGCTCTTGAACCAATCCCATTGTCAGCTCCGAAAGCCTGTTATTCGATATGCTCCAACATATGTTGTCGTCTGAAAGAGAAATCCTTATTGGCTAAATGGGATACAAACATTTTGTATTGAAAACAAATATTCAATCTTTGAAAGTACTCGTTTAACAATTCATCGGTAAAATCATTAACTCTGCTATTGAAGAAGCCTTTATTTAATCCTATACATAAGTAAGGGTCGCGTTAATATACATTTTTTTTATCTTCTGTGATCGCAGCCTTCTCACTGTAGTATTAATTCTTACTGAAAAAATAGAAGTATTGAGTAGATTTAATTTAATTTTATGACCTCCTCCCAAACCCTTCCCAATGTCAGGAAACAAGGTATTGCTCTTACAAATATGTTTTCTGGTGATATCTCGATTTCCACGATACAATACTTTATAGAAATCCAAATAGGCTCAAAACTGATGGGACGTAATTATTACCGCTGTTTGATATATTTTTTAGACGATTAACAATCATTACAAAAAAAAGCTCTTATCCTGCTCTAGTGCTCAAAGTCGTTTCTATATTTCCCTTTCAGAAATAAAGGCACATGATGATCTGCAAGAACTCTTCTACTTGGTGCTAATAGCAGGAAATTACCTGAATGGGGTAAGGTCATCAAAGCATCTTATTCACTTGGTGTACTGTATAATTTTACCTTAATCTTTGTAAAGCTTTTTTTCACCGAGTCCTTCAGCATAAAATAGCATTCACGATATGTTAATAAAGGCCAATTATTTCCCCCTATTACGTTGTTTCCTGTTGGTTTGAACGCTGTGTTTAACACAGGTTAAAATGGTGAAACTCATGCATCGACTTTTAGTTATATCATACAACAGGTGTATTAATGTTAGTCATGACATCGTATATAAACCTGAACAAATATCAAACAGATTTTATTACTGTCTTTATTTATTTTAAAATCCTTCTATATCAATTATTTATATGATTAACTTCAATGGAATTATGATTTTATAAAGATATTTGTTAATCCGATCGTTTCACTGGAAATGTGATATTTTTGTATCTATTTCATTATCTGATTGGTTGTTTCAGGGAAACTATGCTGGCGACGCCGCAGGATTTAAGCTGTCCTCTCTTATAAAATTGACGGAAACAAGAGCTAATAAACCCAGAATGAATCTTCTTCATTTCGTCATAATGGTGAGTTTTTAAATATTTCCACTCCGATTTCTATTCGGGGATTCTGACCATATCACACTGCAATAAAACAATTCTCCATGTAAACCTAATGTTTTCGTTTTTAAAATGAAGTATGTAACAGCATTATGTTATCGTACGAGCACACCATGGATATTTAAGCCATTTAAGTACAAATACCCATTGTTTACTACAAACGTGGGCTAAGCCTCCTTTGAATAATGGATATTACGATGAGTGTGTTAAACCATGAGAAGGGCATCTGCTTTGACCAGGTAAACACGTGTAACCGATTGAACTGACAATTATTCAGCAGTTTTTAAACTGTAACGAGGTCAGTGGGAGGCGTGACCAATACAAATTGTCATTATTATGGTCACTGTTGTGGTCAGGACATGTTTGTCCTTTAACGATAGCCATTGAGGTTCGTTATAAGGTTCTATCGACATAAAACTGTACCGCGTCAAAATAAATGTGGATAAAGATTAAATATAGATTAGTTGTATGGTTTTGTTGTCCATATTGATCAAGAAATACTTACACTTTTTCAGCCAGATATCTCTCCTTTCGTAATAAAGAGATTTAATGATATATGGGTGTTGGATTTTATTGTGAGGAAATACACTGTATGCAGGTTATCAGAGAGTTCGATTGAGATAGATGTAGATGGATGATGTAATACTTTAATGAAAATGTACCATACTTATTGAAAATGTGTTATATATTTAATAATCTTGTACAAATGTGTAGGTAATACTTCTGATGTAATTGATAATACAACTGTGGAATGTTTATTCTTTACAGCAAGCCGAGGATAAAAATCCCGAACTTCTGACCTTCCCTGAAAAATTGAAGTATCTCAAAGATGCAACCCAGTAAGCATTGCAACGGAACTGTTATCTTCATGTACAGACAATATAAATTTAATATACATTTTAAGGAATAGACAATGACAGAGAATGAATGTATATACTTTAATATAGTACTTTATGTAACTGATCCTAGTTGAGTGCCGTTTTGAATATCGTATACAATGTAATTATAATGATATATATATATATATACTTCAATATAGTACTTTCTGTAGTTGATCGTATTTGAGTGCCGTTTTGAATATCGTATACAGAGTATTGGTATTGAAAGCTGGTTATATTGGCTAGTTATTTACACAGCGGTTTGTTTTCTTTAGGGCACCTCTGGAGACGTTAAGTTCGGACATCACTAGCCTTGCCCACAGGGTGAAGGGCATATCTCAGGAACTGGAGACAGTGGGTACTGACTTCAAGGCACAAATGGCTGGGTTTTTAACGGTGAGTTCGTTAACCTGTGTGAAATAGATTTAAACAGTTAAACAACAATCTCAAACACCATTAATTCAAAACAATATATCGGTCATTAACTCTGTCCGATGCAAAGGGATATTCTGTGTTGTAAAATTATTGTATCGACATTTCAGGACGCAGAAAAAGATATTAAGGAATTGCAAGCAGATTTGAAAGATATGGAGAGTCTACGCCTTGAGTTAGCTGATTTCTTCTGTGAAGATAGAAACACGTTCCGGCTTGACGAATGTTTCAAAACACTGCACACTTTCTGTGAACGGTTCAAGAAATCAATTGTGGTAAGTTTGTTTTTCAAATTATACCTCAAAGAGAAAGGAATATGTAAAACGTTGTGCACTGTTGTTGATATATTTGCGATGTACTTTCTGTGAACGGTCCAACAAAACAATTCTTGCGAGTTGTTTGCATTGTATAATTAAAGGGACGTTATTGTTTCACTGCATTGTACCTTTTTACTGTGATTGCAGCAAATCTGTATTTATATTCCATTACTTTTATATTTTCAGGAAAATGAGCAACGGAAGAAGCAGGAGAAAAAGGCAGAAGCCAGACGAAACCAACAGATGAAAGAGAGCGTGAAGAAAGAGACTTCAGGTACATACATGATAGTCATTTTATTAACAATTCTTATCTCCAATATTGTTGTGTTAAAAAGCTTCTCCTTAAGTTTTACCTTCACAGATTCTTCACTGTAAAATTACGTAATTTAATGGTAAGACGTGAAGCTGTTATCTCCTGTCGCCACCAAAATATGAATATATGCTAGATTTCTTATCATTTGTTAGACATATTTATTAAAGTTAATTGGGTTGTACGGGTGTGTGACGATTGTTTTCTTTCCACTTCAGTGGAAGACTTGAAGTCTCCGGACGAGATGGTCATGGAGAGAGGAGAAGGCGAACAACAGGATGGTTCCATACTGGATATTCTACTAGCAGATGTCCGACGTGGATTCACCGGTAAAAGATTAGGAGACAACAATTTCTCTGTTAAAAAAGTGCAGAAAATCAGCTTGAGTGGAAATAATAACAATACAAAAGATGATTCCGATAACAAAAAGGAAAAGGAGAAATTCCAAAGGGGTGGATATGGTCGGAGCAGTTTTCGAAAGAAGAATGTAGCACCTCAACCAGATGACAGTGCAGATTCCGAGAGTACATGTAGTAGTTTGGATGATGCAAATGATATTAATTCTAACAAAATAACGAAAGGAACAGATGACAATCTTTTTAATATTCTCATGACTGCTGAAACAAAACCATCGGAATCAAAATTCGAGCGCTTCGGAAGTTTACGCAGAAAACGAAATGAGCGCCAACAGAACAAAACTCTTGATGTTTTTGGTGATCGTGAACGAGCTCAGTCACCATCAGTAGACACAATAAAACAGGAGGACAGTGTTCCAACGAGATCAAGAACACCAACGTCGGTCGGTCGTGCTAGACCGCGATCCAGTGAAATTGAGGATGACACTCCTAAAAGACCCGTCCGAAGGGTCCAAAGTATGGTCGAAAAGTCAACGGTGGAAAAAGCTATTGTTAATCACGAATCTATAGAAAATAGTGAAAACACTGTAGCCGAACGATTGAAACGGAAATTAGCTGGTGGTCGACGTGATACTAAATCACCCGACCCCACGTCCAATCGTCCGATTACACCTGTTGGAGACAAAACTGTCGCATCTGGTTCTGATGTTGACACAGGCGATGGAAAAGCATCTCCACGTTGGAGAAGTGGGATTGACTCGACACCACGAGGTCTACAGACCATCGACGAAAAGGGGCGGTTAGAAATTTCTGAGTTAACTGAAACAAAAGAATCATCAGACACAAAGGATAGTTCAGTAACGAGTTCCCTTGAGCAAAGTCGCGATAGAATGCATAGGCGGTTTAGTGAAAAAGACATTAATCCATCTCACATTAAAACTCTTCTTGAGAATGTTAAACCTAAAGAGGAAACTAACAGTGATGAAGAGCCTCGTGTTTCCATCTCACTTAAGAAAATGATTGGTCGCCGTTGGCATAGTGATCTAGGGAAAACAGACATTGATCAAGTTCTCAAGCAAATTGAGGATAGTGAAAAACGAAAAGAGCCAATTCCAAGTGAACAAATTGTACCCCAGGCACAAAATGAACAGGCCGATGAAACGGAAGCATTAAAACAGCGTAGAAGCAAGCGGAAACTCCGATCTCATCTGTCTATGGAGGATGTTCATACTGCTATGCAAACATTCAAACCGGAAACCAATCCTTCGTCGGCTACTGATGACAACATAACTACAACTGTCACTGCAACTATGCACCCGGTACCGAAATCACCGGTTACGCCAAAAGGACGTTCGCGTTCTGGTAGTGAAAGCGATAGCAAATCACCAAATAAAGAGAACAAATCGCAGAAGGACAAGGATTCAAGCACCGTTAAGAAGGCCGCAAAACTTGCAGCAGCCATGCGATTTAGACTTAAACGTTTCGGTGACAAAGACAAAAGTCAATCTAAAAAATCTAATGGCAGATGGAAGAGTGACGTGCAGCGTGACGAAGTCGATCAGGCGCTAAAGGAGGCTAAGAGTGGCATGAGTAGGTCTAAGTCATACGATGAATCTGTAGCGAGAAAAGCAGCAAGTGAAAACGGTAACTTTTCTCTCGCGGATGGAAAAGAGACTGACTACCCTGAATCCGAACGAAGATCATCGCTGCGTGGAAGTGTTGGTCGTCTGAGTGCTAGTGATCCCCGGAGGAATGGTCATTATTTTCCAACGAGTGATAGTGACAGCGAGGTACCACCAGATGGTACGTCATCCCCGAAACGAGCTTTAAGCTACAAAAGTGACAGTCCTAAGAGTTCTAGTAGGCTGTCGATCAAGTCTACCAGTACATCTACAGAGACATTACGTTGTGATACACCTTACAGTGACACCGAGAGTTCTAGTACCGATCAGCTAGCTTCATCAAAGCGTTCGTCTGTGAATAGTGACTTTAATTCATCAGAGCCAGTCGCCCCGCCTCGTCGGAGGCCAGTTAGCATGATAGAAAGAAATGAAATAGAAGACGCAATGGTAAGCGCTAATGATTTAGAAGAACAAGATCAATTACCACACGCTCTTCTTTCGAAATGGAAGGAGAGACGAGTTACGAATAGGAGACAGAGTCATTATGATAATGTGACTGACGACACGCCGAGTTCTCCACGAGCCAACCATGAGTCACATCCCACACGAACTTATAACGGTTTGACAATAAATCACAAGTCGGAAGGAAGTGGCGACTCTTTCCGTAATGACATTGGCTCCAGGTGTAGTTACGCAAGCAGTAGTGACAGCGCCCGTGATGAAGGGTTCGAGACAATGTCCGGCACGGTCTCTCAAAGAACATCTATGAGCAGTACGTTAGAATCTGAGCTTATCCCTAATTTCGTTCGCAAACCGGAACCCTCTTCAAAGGTTTTAGTTAGCGACAAACTGAATGAGCCAAATATCATCATCCCACCAAAACAGGAAATAACTGTGGCACGCGCGCAAAAGCAATCTGAGTTAGCAGCGAGGAAACAGCGAACGGAATCCTGGACTGAGGCAGTTGTCGCTACAAACCTTAAAGATTCGTCACTGGACTCCTCTATTGAATACTCCGCCACGTCACCGGACAGTGGTCACGGCACATCAAAGGAAGACGTGTGGAGTTCCAACTTGGATCTTGTTGCCACACTTAGGGAAGGTTCACCTGCAAGTCCAATAACAGTTCATCCAAAAGGAGCTCCGATAGCAGTACCAGAAAATTCCGATTTTACCACGAAGCAAAAGCGTGTTCCGAGTTACATGAAAAACACTGCTTCGAGTGGAACAAGGACTCAGCGAACAACGTCAACGGTAAATGATAATAAGAGGAGAAGCACTTCAGCAAATACATCGACAAAATCTACCACGAAGGCGACATTAAGAAATTCGCGAACTAATCTGAACAAATCTAAAACGACCGAATCAAATACAAGCATCGTGTCATTAGTGAGTGGGGTATCCGACATTCAATCGCCATCCACTTCCAAGTCAACTCCGACTAGGAAATCGTCTAACACTAGCACTCGTGCAAGTACACCATTGTCTCGTTCAACGACACCTCACCCACCCTCATCTTCATCACGGTCAACAACGCCTCACTCCTCTTCCCGGCCTGTCACACCCCTCGACCGTCCGACAACCCCTTCTCATCGTACACCAACTTCCGGTTCTAAGGGATTGTCTAGGACGCAATCACTCCGCGTTACATCAACAACTCCTAGACCCAGTTTAGGAACTTCAGCAGACAAGAAGCGTCTATCGTCGATTGGTACAGGATCAGAAAAACCAAAAGAGAAAAGTGCAACACCACGTCGATCATTCATGTCTCCTACAGCATCGTCTGCCTCCAAATTACGTGATGATGGAGCTACGTCTCCCGTGCCTCCCACGCCGCCACCACGCACAACATCAGCTAGTACCTCTGCTTCCAGCAAAACCACCAAGCCTGTCGATACAAAAACCAAATCAAAGGCTCCAGCAGCCCCTGCAAACACAACACTCGATCCTTCTCCATTGAAGCGACATAACAGCATGCGCTTACCAGCCGCTAAGGCCGCAGCCAGTAGACTTACGCATAAGGAGTATCCACTAAGTTCTAAAGAGGCTGCAGCACAAACAACGGAGAACAAATCCAAATCAATTATGGGCAGGCTAGGCGGTAACAAAGTTAAGCCTGATTCTGCTGGTTTGACCCCTAAGAAGCTAGCAACTGTCGACGAACAGGGAAACGACGGTGTTGAAAAGTCATCATTTATGAAAAGAATGGTTAATAAGGCTAAAGTAACCAGTCCCAAGAAATCTACAGACACAAAGACAGATTCGACAAAAAAGTCAGTGAAAAAGTGATTTCTTTCGTGGTGTCGTGTGACGTCTTATCTATACGGATGCAGTGATGTTTTAACGTACATTATGACGTCATTTTTGCGATGTCAGTAGTGGTGACTGACCCCTGAGCTGCGGGGATGTGATATTCTAAGTGATACGTCTATTATTATTGATATACTCCTATGTGCCAAATATTTCGGACAGCTATACACCGATTTGTGCCTGACATGCCTCGGACATAATTGTGCCGTAATACTGAACTGTATAAGTGCTATTGATGAACTGGAAAGTCTTCACAAAACAATGGGGACTTTTACTGGTGAAGAACAGAATCTATACCTGTCTAGTCTTTGATAGTATTTTAAAACATGTTTAAATATCTCTGGGTATTTATGAATACACAAACGGTAGTGAAGCTGTTGAACATTTAAAACAAACCCTCATTTTTGTAGAGAAAGCTAGCTGACATTATCCGCTTTAGGATATTCGAGTAGTAGAAATTGTTTTAAGGATTATACATGTTATGGATTTAAACAATTACATAATTTATTTCATTGTACATGTATAGAGCTGGTCTCAAACTAGACAAACGACAGATGGCTACGCTATCATTATTTTATATACACCAATGAAACTTACTGATGGCGGCACTGGTTAGTCACTCATGTTTGTATTTAAGAATGTAAAACTACTTCTGGTTAGAAGCATTTGCTAGAGCATATTTTGCATAGTAGACGGCTAAATATAGCCAAACTTTTGAGGGTTTGTTTTAGTTGTTGTTTACGTGTACAAAAGCGGTGGATTTATTACAGTGTTCATCTTTCGCAAAAAATGCATTTTTGTCATGTTTACATGAACATGATTTTTCGTGAGAATTTTCAATTTGAAACAACCGATGATATTACTTACGCAACAATGCAAAGACAAACAGAATGTATTTCATTTTGACATCTTCAAGTTCTTCCCATAATCCTCCAATCAATCACCGTATAGACTTAATAATCAATTTTATACGCAGTGGTAGCGGTTTATTTCGCTGGGTTCACAACGTCAAATTGGAATGCATTTTTTCTGTTAAACTTTTTATTGATTGTTAATTTATCTTACTGCAGGGAAAGTATTAAACATTAATCGACATTAACACATTTCATTATTATTTAATGTGAATTTCCGTGATAAAAATAGTTCATTGATCATGAAATGATTGAAAATATGTCATAGCCATAATTTTTATACAAACGCCCACCCAAAAAAATCACTGTCTTCCTTCGTATGTTGCTCATCATCATTCAAATACATACATACATACATGTGACGTCATTGTAACACCCGTTCATTTAACTATGAACTTTTCTGACGTAAGGATCAGAAGTACTTTTAAGCTAGTATGTTCACGTGTACCATTTCCTCATCAGCCAGTACATGATACATTTTAGTAAGGTGTGGTTGTGTGGATGCCATTATTTTGTACGAATCGCTAATAGCAAAATTATATCAATAATGTGCTTTCTGAATCCTCGAATGACTGATGTCTACAAACTCTGCATCGATATCTAATTTTTGAAAAATGACTGCAAATTTCGGAAAATAGATCGCTGTGAAGAATGATATCTAGTTATCATTGTCATTTACATTTCTAAGGGAGAAATAAATGTTTGTCAATCCTACCTTGTCCTGGTGCCTAGGTGAAATAAGGTTATTTATAATAGTATTTAATGATTATATGGGCGTAACCGTGATTAATTCATGTTATTTTATTTTATCATTATGTCTATATCTTAATTCAGTACTGACAAAACATTCAAATTATCTTTCAAATATAATTTTATTGGATCATAATATGACTTCGGAGACAAATATCTGTGTTTTCATCTTACTCTGCTCAAGAGAAGAAGATGTTTCCCTACATTTATAATAGTATATCGCCTATACACGTGTTTATTTCCGAAATGTATCAATTTTAACAATTCGCTATCATTGTGTATGTAGATATACCATACTGTTTATATAGATACATACATGACCATTTTGATGTCATGTTGAAATGCCGAGTCATGTCTACTTAATACACTTGTTATGTGATGTTCATGGGGTTTATTACATAAATTAAACCACAATATATACTGAACCTTGTCTTTTATCATTTCTGTGTATACAGTGAAACGAATTACCAAATGAACTAAAGCCAAGTTTTTAAAACCAAATGAATTACTTCTTCAATATCTATCTACTTAAATGTATCTGAATAATGTAGTTAAAAAGAAAATAGAAACATGTAAACTTAAGCCTCCTAATTCCAGACATATTAGTCTTTGTAAAAGAAGGAATGATATATCTTCAATTCAGGAAACATAATATAAACTGCATCAAGACTCTTTCAATCTTTTCAGAGCAGGTTTTTCGATTTAACGAGAGCTTGTAAGCATGTCTATTGTAAGTAGTAGCAGTCTACATCTGATAGCATCTACTGTAATAATTTCAACAAAAACTTGGCCTAGTTATATAACGTCATAGTTAACGTCCACCGTCACCTTGGCCTTATGACATTTGGTAACACGTAGTTACTCAGTGGACTCAACAGTTGGCGCTTTGAGAGTCGGCTCTGGTCTGGACTAGTTACTCAGGACAACGAAAGCCATTTGAACAAGTTTATCATTGCGAGATTCACTTATGGATACTTGGTACCATAACCCGATATTATATATTTCCGATTGACATTTGACAAAACGACATCATCTTGTGTACAATATACAGTCCACTGTCTCGGTTATGCTCATCAACAAAGGTACAACTCTAACATCAATACAACTTACGAGCTATATGATTACAAATGGGAAATGAGACAGATAACAAACACCGATACACAGGGGTACTTCACTAGTATCGTTACGTTGTTACCTTTGCTTCCAGCTTAGAGACTCTTAACAGTGACATAACTGGGGTTTTCTGCAACAGTTTTTTTAAACCGTGAAAATCGAACTAGAGTTTGCTGAATAACCGGGCTCAATCTTATATATTTGGAGTACAAATGTGTTTAGTTGATTAAAGCGGAGCCACCGCGTCAATGAAATGGTTATTAGAAGTATGTGTAGCACAGTAGCATCACCGAGTTAGGTTAAAACAATACATATATTGTAGACAGTACACAGCGTCACAGCATAGTGAAATAGAAACATAATGTACCACGGCACTAATACAGTGTTAAAACGGAAAATATGCAGATAACAACGACACCTCAAAGTGAAATAAAAAAAAAAGCACATGGCCACAGCGTCACCAGAACTAAGAAGGGGAAAACAGCATAACAGTGTCACAAAACGAAAGGCGAAACAAACAAAAAACACGATCCGAGGAGACACCAAAACAAATGACAAACACAACGAATTCCTAGAAAATTGGAGGAGAAACAAGTGATCCGAGAGTGTTTCCTTCACCACGTGTTTCCCTGAACCCTCCGTTAAATCAAGTGAAATATGTATGTCACCTACGGTCTAATACATCGTGAACCTAAAGGACACTGAAATCTAACAAAGACATATGAAAAACAAATGGAACTCAACGTAATGTGAAAAGACAATAGCAGGAACTGATCTGAATTCCTAACAAAGAAAAGGCGTCTTAATTCCCATAGAAAATAATAACTGTTTTATAGAAGATAACAGTACACTGACATACAAATCAAGTGTTTACTATTTATCAACAAATGACAAATGTTGATATTTAAGCAGTTATCATAACTTCCCAGGTGTCTTGTGTTGTCCTTATCGAATTAACATGACATTGCTGTACCATGACGCTGATTCCTCTACTGTGTATGTAAACGAAACCTTCAGTTGACAGCAACATTACCACAACCAGTAAGACGACAATGCGGCGACACTGGGAGACACTTCAAACGTCAAACTCATCGCTGAAAGATCAAACAACCAGAACATGTGTAATGTAATTGACACATGGATGATTGCAGCTTATGTAACAGTTGCACTTTCAAATGTCAAAATAAGGAATAGAAAGCAAGCTATAAGGTCATGTGACGAATTCTTCCTCTTCAAGTTGTTAGATTGTATTTTCAATTTCTCCCACTACAAATTAAAAAGCGATCTTGAGGCTTGGTGGGGGAGCAGATGTCGCTGTAGGGATCTGTTTTTCGGTAAATAACATCATTCTAAACACATGTATTTCCTTTAAACTAAATTCATGAGTCATTTCCTATCATGTGTGAAATTTACGAAACGGAGGCCGCAAAATAATCATTGACTCTGTTGCACAGTTGAGGAGATAGATAAAGCTAGGCTCATCAAGTGATTCATATGAATAGAACTGAGTTGTCACCGTTCTAGATAGAAATCCACATGACATCTTAATCGTGGAGAGGTAGACTCCGGTCTTCTAACGCCTCTGACGTTCAGCATGACATCAACACACGAAGTAAACTTTGTGTACCAACTGTTCAGTAAAACCTTAATATACCTAATCAGATGGCGCATGTATTACATCTAGTTTGAATGCATGTTCTAGGGTCTACTTTTGATGAACCCGGAGAAAATTTTGTAGATTTGTTTATTTTGGGACTGTTCACGATCAAATACTAAATTAAACAGAAATATTTGTTGCTATAAAAGCATATATTGACTGCGAAATTTACCCCTTACTTGTTCATTTAACTAGGAAATCCATTGACACACAGTGTAGAATATAATAGCAAACCATAGACCACAGCCTCAAACACAGGACTATTATACCACAACGTGAACACACAAGAACCATATACAACAACGTCAACATACAAGAACCATAGACCACAGCCTCAAACACAAGAACTATTATACCACAACGTGAACACACAAGAACCATAAACCACAACGTGAACACACAAGAACCATAAACCACAACGTGAACACACAAGAACCATATACCACAACGTCAACACGCAGGAACCATATACCACAACGTCAACACACAAGAACCATTTACCACAACGTCAACACACAAGAACCATAGACCACAACGTCAACACACAAAAACCATATACCACAACGTCAACACACAAAAACCATATACCACAACGTCAACACACAAAAACCATAGACCACAACGTCAACACACAGGAACCATATACCACAACGTCAACACACAAGAACCATATACCACAACGTGAACACACAAGAACCATATACCACAACGTCAACACAAGAACTATATACCACAACGTGAACACACAAGAACCATTTACCACAACGTCAACACACAAGAACCATAAACCACAACGTGAACACACAAAACCATATACCACAACGTCAACACAAGAACCACATGCCACAACGTCAACACACAAAAACCATTTACCACAACGTCCACACACAAAAACCACTTACCACA
>JAUMHH010117197.1:3992-17900 GCA_032359455.1 Chlamys rubida
GTGCTGGTGATACTTAT
This sequence comes from Chlamys rubida, assembly GCA_032359455.1. Classification (NCBI taxonomy): domain Eukaryota; kingdom Metazoa; phylum Mollusca; class Bivalvia; order Pectinida; family Pectinidae; genus Chlamys; species Chlamys rubida. The sequence goes on from JAUMHH010117197.1 coordinate 4,010, forward strand.
AGTATGTGGTATTTCTAATGGTGCTGGTGATACTTAGTATGTGGTGTTTCTAATGGTGCTTGTTTAAATGTTGTCATGCTTTTTAGTTTTCCAACCTATTTTCTATTATTCCATCGTTTGCCTTTCACTTGGTCTTTGTCTGATTTTAATTTTCCAATTTTTTTTTGATCATATAAAGGGTTATATTATAACCAGTTATGTGTGGTCAGCTTGTGATTTAAGGTTGTTGTAGCAATCCAACCTGACCAGTTCCAACTCGTCCTTCTGAACACTTGCATACTTTTTTTGTAGTGTTTGCTGATGTCTGTCTTTCTCCGAGTCCATTTCATCTTTTATTTTACTTTGGATGTTTTGTAGAATAACCCCTCTTTTAACTCTTAAGCTTAATTCTGATATTGACAATTAAAAGATGGTGATCATCTTCAGCGATTTTATTAAATGATCGATGTACATGTTATTTAATTTGGTGTCAATACCATGCTAAAGCATTAAATAATTATTCATTAAGGGGCTTTGTGTAGTTACTGTAATAATAATGATGTTCTAAACCAGGCATACTTGTAGTGTCCAAGATCATTCTAGCTGCCTGCCTACTTTATACAGTCTCGGGTCATTCTGGACGCCTGATCTCAGTCGGTACTCTGCTTCAGCCAGTATCAGCTGGACTTTGGGAACAAGACACAGAAGACACAAAGCTTGAGTTACTATATTTATTATAACTTACATCATACCACATGTACAAATTGTGATCATACTCTACTGTCGTGATGATTATACAGGGTAATGGAAATCAGACATTAAACTCACCTAAGTCAGTAGTGGCACTGGTCAAAACTGACCATTACATTTAACAATACAGCAAATTCTACCGAAGTAGTTATCAGGGTGGGTAAATCAGCATCCATACAACACATTCTACTGCAGTAGTTATCAAGGTGGTTCTCCTCGGCAAACAGTCCTGGAGCCACAATTGTCAGAGAAGTGGAACCAAAGATACCGTTAAACGGTAACCACGGTAATCACTCAAAGACCAACATATGACTACATAATGAGTATTTCTAATACAGAGGGAAGCAATTACAATAAAAATTCATCAACAAAAAGTTATAAATTCTTAACAACACTTTATATTTCAACTGGTTAGTGAAATAATGTAAATAATATTTTTAATAATACTAGAGTGAAATAATGTAAATAATATTTTTAATAATACTTAATTTCATTGAGTAATATGACTGTCAGTGGCTATCATCTTTAAATATATAACAAAACAAAAATGTACAACTTTTGTAACAGTAAATAAAAACATTCAGTACACATGGCAACGCAAATCTAACAAAAACAGAGCCTGAAGAAGAACAGCAGTTGTGGTATGGATGACACACTTTCATCACTCAGTGGAGCAAGTCAGTAAACAGACATTACAAGGCAACATGCCTATCTAGCTAGTATGGTGTACTGAAGAATCTACACGGTAGCATTGCTACCATTTCCATGTTCAGTACTTCCTACAGCTATTGATGGTACTCCACAAATGGCTGTTTGGTAAGAAATAATTATCAGAAAAACTGAAGACACCAAATTGTTTCGTTGCTGTTTCAAGCTAATAATTATTCGGACAATAACAATCCTGTTAATTTGGTTGGTACAATTGTATAACAGATAGGAGAAAGGGTGGTTCTATCACACACAGAAACACTCCGTCCTCCACACAGGGAACAAGTTGTACAGAAGCACAATGCAATGAAACTCGGGTCTCCGGTACTAGTGTGTGTATTACCAGGAAGTACACATATTGATGCTGTTACACTGCCTCACAATAATCCCCATTGCTGAGACTGTTTACTCTCACTCACACATATCTCTGTAATACACTAATAGCACTTGAACACATTATCTGGAGCTCCCTGTTACTTCCACCCAATGTTATACACTACAAGTAACACATTGTTACCTCTAGTAGATGTTATACACTACAAGTAACACATTGTTACCTCTAGTAGATGTTATACACTACAAGTAACACATTGTTACCTATAGTAGATTCTATATCACATACAACACTGGTTTGATACTCATAATGCAAAGTCATGCTATCACCAGTAAATACAATGTATCACTTATACACACCTCAATGTTGTGATATGATTTCACTTATCACCTAGGATATTACAATGTAATACAATTATGTGATTTGACTTCACTTGTATTACAATGTAACACATTGTTGTCATTTTATATCAATAATACACAACACCTAGGATAGTGAAATGTAATACATTAGTTATATCTGAAATAATTGAGGTCAATTTATTGTGAAACAAGATGCCTGATTGGCCTGTATCAATCACCTGGTATTAATCTCACACCAGTAACCTTGAAAGTGGACACAGGTCAAATATATTGAAATGGGCTAAATCAAGCTACAGGACAATATCATCATCCTGGGCCTTTGGTTTGTGATAGGAGGTTATTTAAAGATTTCAACTCATTTGACCCCTGTGACCTTGAGAGTGTATCAAAGTAATTCATTTGACACCTTAAAGCCCTTCATCCATGCATGTTATTGACCAAATATCATCTCCCTTCACCTGTTGGCTAATAAGAAGCAAAGTTGGTAGTCCTTCATCCCAGCATGCTATTGGCCAAATTACATCACCTTTGGCCTTTTGGTGAAGATTTATTTTTATTATTCTAATACATTTAATACATGTGACCTTGAAAGTAGGTCAAGGTAATTCATTTGAACAAATTGTGTAGCCCTTCATCCATGCAAGCTATTCACCAAATATCATCACCCTTGGCCTGTTGCTTATTGTTGCTTATTACAAGAAGATTTTTGAAGATTTCGTTGAACCCCTATGACCTTGAATACAGGTCAAGGTCATTTGTTTGACCTAACTTGGTAGCCCTTCATCCCAATATGCTACTGGCCAAATATCATCCCCTTTGATTAGGATAATAAGTTGATAAAAGACAAAAGTTGATGTGGGACAGATGCCTGACGGATTGACAGAGGGACAGACAGATGACGAAGGTCACACCACGACTTAAGCTTGATTATTGTAAGATATTTGTGAACTTATGTGATATGAATGTAAACAGATTATGAAACACACATCTGTACTGCGATGATTTTTATACAGGGTAAGACTGTCAGTATCACATTTTGCCTACAATGTCTATTACATTGAGGTAACAAAACAAGTAACATGTTGTGTGTAACCATCAACAGTGATACTGCACACAGAAGTAACAACATTTCAAAGTAATGACAATGTTTAATGTATTGCACATAGTCCACTAATACTAGACGTCCCCTAACACACATCTCTACTGACCAGTCTTACTAGGTGTAAACTACGTTTACTGACAGTTTCACACTCCTCCTGATTTCAACTAGATGAGCTATAGATATAAACCACACATATATGAGCTGCTTCAAAACATTCCTCTTAAAGCACTGTCTACTCTACACACAACTTCTGGGTAGGCTTGGTGATTTAAATTCTACATTAAGTCAATATATAGTTACATAATTAAACTAGTATGTACCTTGTTCTGTTTCCTAGAATACAAATTTGTTTCTGGGTTACTTGTGAAGACCAAGGAACTCACTGCTGTCTTAATGAAGCAGTGTTAAACCACTGGGCTGGTAATATATATTATACGATTATCTCCCCTGTGTACCAAATAAGGATGAGTATCTTCCTCATACATGTGAGGTAATGCCAGTTACCTCCCCTTCATTATACCTAGTATTTCACACCTCACATTTCACACCTGTGAGGTGTAGAGCATCCTTGATTACACATGATGTACATGTGGGGCCTGAATACTGAATTAATAAGGTTATGGAGTTTTAGTGTGATGCATCAAATGTGAGTATATCCACAAAACACTGAAGACTACAGAAGACAACCTCTCGTATCACTTTGGAACACCTTATGTATACTGGCTGTCCACGCTAGTGTAATGGGTTGTGTATGTTTTTTGAACACACCTTATGTATACTGGCTGTCCACCTTAGTGTAATGGGTTGTGTATGTTTTTTGAACACACCTTATGTATACTGGCTGTCCACGTTAGTGTAATGAGTTGTGTATGTTTCTATGCACCTCCCAACATTGATTGTAAGAAAAACATGCTCATACTTTGTTGTGATGTAAGTTAATGTTCTTTAGACAACAGTTATATATTACAGCTTACAAAACAATGCTAAATTAAAAACATTATAAAACAAAGAACCAACCTAAGTATATGAACTAGGAAGTAATTGGAAGGGTCAGTTGATACATTTAAACAGAAGGCCTCCTAAACTGATTAATTAACATTCTGTACTTAGTTAAACTCAGATCCTTTCTCCAGCTGTATACTAGCATCATAAACATGTAGTGTATTATTATTACATTCTATAACGGTAAAATCAGATCTATGTATATATATAATATATATAATGGTAAAATCAGATCTTACAAGATAGATCTCACATCGATTGATCTACAAAACAGATCTTAAAAAGATACAGTCAATGGACTGTTCTCTCTTCAAGTTAAAAGAAAAATTTATGATAAAGATATAAAATAGAAACATTAGTTGTGTGTTTAGTGTTGAGGCACACTGCGTACTGCTATTTATAGCAATGTCCATTCCATTGTCCGACACTCAATTAATCCAAACATCATACTGAAACATTTCCTAGCTTCTACCCACTATCGGCTTAATCCTGGTACCCTATAATCCTAGCGCTATAGCGTAACTATCCAGATATACCCATAATCCCAGCTCTATAGGGTAACTATCCAGGTACCCTATAATCCTAGCTCTATAGGCTGGGGTAACCATCCAGCTGGTACCCTATAATCCTAGCTCAATAGGGTAACTATCCAGGTACCCTATAATCCTAGCTCTATACTAACTATAGGGTAACTTATCCAGGTACCCTATAATCCTAGCTCTATAGGGTAACTATCCAGGTACACTATAATCCTAGCTCTATACTAACTATAGGGTAACTTATCCAGGTACCCTATAATCCTAGCTCTATACTAACTATAGGGTAACTATCCAGGTACCCTGTAATCCTAGCTCTATAGGTAACTTATCAAGGTTAATTTATCTCTGGTAACTTATCTTAACCTGAAATAAATATACTCTACAACCAAGCTGCTGGGCACGTCCTAGGGCACACAACATCTGAGGTACACGTGTTGGGGAATCACACACGCCCACACAAGCTGGATAGTCCTGGCTCCACTGCAACACGTAGAATTCGGCTTACCATCCATCACACACAGTAAGCTGTCCGACATTTTGGTACCGAGGCTGAGGTCGTGACCGGTCAGTTTCTCAGGTATAAAACTGGTCATTTGCCGTTGTCGGGACTGGTCTTGCACACCTCGTTGATGTGGTCAATCTCTATTCGATACTGGTACTTGGCAATGTAGCGTACCCACTTGTCTGGGGGGTTGGGATTCTCCACGGAGATTGAGCGGACCTGAGACTGCGAAACTGTGCATGAGGGCATTGTAAACTCCACCTCGGCGTGGGACTCAAATGATTCTGGAATTTCGTCATGTGGTCCAAACTCCAGTGTCATTCTAAACAGGTGACTCTTGTATGCTCCTAAAATGATAAAACAAAATGTCCATAAAACATCATATAACATCATAGGAAGTATATGTGAGTTACCAGTGAAATGTACAAATTTATAAAACAAATATAATCTAGTATGAAGTACTACTGTACAGCACTTTAAATTTGCGGGGGCAATATTTCCCGGTTTCGTATTCAGTACTTATTCGCTGGGGTTAAATTTCGCTGTGCACCCGAATCCCATGTGTCGTGCAAAGTATTTTGAGTGTCATCATTTAAGGGTTAAACCTTGAAATACAGGTAAACTGTTTGAACACACTGATCCTGAGCGTCGTCATCCGCCAGTGACTTCACTCGAAAGAAAATACCTTTGTAGGAGTAAACTGTAATCAATAAATCACCTACTGTGTACAAATAAATATCTTGTGGCCACTTATATGTAAGTGTTGTTTTTACATGGATTGCCCAGTTGTTCGGCGATAATCTGATTTGAGTTCATTTAAGGTTGCATAACAGTGTTGGGTTATAAGTATTTTCAACATGTTGCGATAAGGTCCATAAAAGTGGTTAACATTTTCGATAATTTAGCTTGTGTTTAGAATTTGCGGATATTAGTCAAAGCACATATATAACGAAATTAAAACCCCCGCGAAATATAACCACTATACAGTATCATTTTGTTTGGCTCATACCTATGGTTCTAGATTTGCTATTACATATTTATTGACCTTGTTCCATAGAAGTGTCTGTAACAACTGAACTGTGAGTGTCAATAGTACCCAAATACAGCACAAAGGGAATCCAGTGTTTCTCCCTGTGTAAATAGAACAGTACCTAAATAGGTAGCTAAAAGGGGGATTATATTTTCTTAACCAATCAGAGCTGGACATTTCTGGAGTATCCCTATTTTCCATTTTATTATATTATATTTTAAAGTTAAACTCTCTCGCACATGCTCAATACTCTAACAGAAAGGGGGGCTTCAAACTACACATATACTGTGTAGACTTACATCTAACCCCTTTCCTCAAATGTCCCATTCTCCCTTAGTGCCACTGCCACCCAATCTGAGACGTACGCTAAAAGGTCTCATGAGACATATATGATGCACCGGCTACCTTAATTAACTAACCCACCTGAGATGTTCTCCTCTAGTTCCCGCCTACCTTAATTAACTAACCCACCTGAGATGTTCGCCTCTAGTTCCCGCCTACCTTCATTCCTCTCTGGGAGTCGGGAGATCCTCCACACTACAGCCTTGTACAGGTGTTCATACTTAGCAACACCCACATCGGTCTCCATGAGTGTTGGAGTCAGTAGTCCCTGGGCAATCATCGTGATCCGCTCCAAGCCCTTGATCTTACCAGGTTTGCGAGTCGCTGACTTAAATGCACCATACCCAAACCGCTTTTCATAGCGAAACAGGTACACCCACTGCTCCGGTATAGGGAAGCGAATCTCAATGTCCTCACAGGGGAACTGTCCATGCTTTTTACTGAAGGAATGGTAACCAGTCACAAGTATGTCACAACGGATTTCTACTTTAGATTCTTTTAAAATTTGTTGAACTTTGAGCTGTAAAGGCAATTCTTTGTTTTCACGAAGACGAACACGATATCGCAAAAGTTCAAACTGACAAGCATCCAGAGGATGAAATTTGATATTATTTGTTTTTTCAAACTCTGGTACATCAACAGAGCAGTGAAACTGCACATCATCCAGACGAATCCACTCCTCTGTCTTTATCGGGATGATGTCATGGCGACCAACCACCTCCTTGCCCCGCCTCCGTTTGTCATTTAGCCCAAGTTCACATGTGGGCATGCCAGTGACAAAAGCAAGGAAGAAAGCCCTGACACGTGCCTTCTGTGTGATGATCCGGCCCTGTTTGTCTAATTCTGCTTTGTATTCGTCCCATACCTCTGCACAGACCTCATCCTTAATGTATGTGAGTGTCTTTTCTCGCCTAGCCTCCATGTTCATTAATGCATTCTCCACCTCACGTACAAACAATATGATTTCCTCTTTGTCTAAACTGCCAAATTTGAGCATCTCCGACACCTGTGGTGAATGGGCAAGGATCATAGTAGCCTTTGGTTTTTTGACGAATGCTGGTGTGATCCTCTCAGCACGCAGACCCACTCTTTCTCTGTAGAAGATGTACTGGACCTTGACTGTGTAGATTTTGCCATACTGGTCGTACTGTTGGAGGGCCACCTCAGAAATGGAGTAGCAAGGCTGGAGAATGAGCTCTGTAAAGGGCTCAGCATCATCCTTTTCCTGGTAAACCTTCAGGATAGGTCCATCACTCTGCTTCACCAGCTTCACATAGATCTGCTTCCAGAACCTGTTCGTGGTGAGCTTTTTCTTGGTGGGTTGTCTAAGCATAAGGCTCCAGACATCTTGGTCTGTGCTAGGGAGGAAGGGTTCCAGGGGAGGGAGGGCTGCAAGCTCCTCTTCAGGAGTGTTGTCCTCTGTTGAGAAGCTAGGTAGACTCTCCAGGTTACTGTCCTTCTCCCGGGGAGTATCATCCCCACCCCGGATCTCAAATTCAGCAAAGTTCTCCTCTGGAGGCGAGTCTCTGTTGAAAGGGTTTTCCCTGGGTGGCTGGGGAGACCGCGGGGGTCTAGGAGGGGGTTTTAGTGCTGGAGGGGGCTCCGATGACCTGAATGATCCTAAACTGTTTGGTTTTACTGGTTTAATCTCAAGCATGAAGGTATTATCCTCATCATCATCATCATCAGGCTGAACCAGCTGATCCTCACCAGATGTCGCCACTGCTGTGAAAGCATCTTTGGAAGCTCCATCTACTGGTACAGCCTGGTCTGACTGACTCTCCTCCGCCTTTTGGGCAGACATTCCAAAGGGATCAAAATCATCTAGTGTTGGGGATTTGAAAGTTTGAGGAGCATTGTCTTTAGCAGCATCACCAAGTAAAAAGCTGTCTAAGTCAGTCAGCTCTGACTTAGGAGCTGGTACAGTGTCATCTAGGAATGGATTAGCATTTGACGTTGTGGAGACAGTAGAGAAGATAGCAGCAGAGTCATCCTGTAAGAAAGGGTTATTGCTAGTATTGGTGGCAAAGTTGTCAGCAGCTTCTCCAGGAAAATCAGTAGTGTCTGGAATTTTGTCAATGGAGAAGAAATCCTCCTGGAATGGATTGACGCCTTGACTTATGTTGTCAGACGGGGCATTTCCCCAGATGTTTGAAAATGCATCCTGTGAATATTGGGACTGAGAAGCACCTTTGGTTTCAAAGAAGTTGTCATCAAACAGATCAGTGGCCACTGGAGGCTGTTCACTGATGTCTGATGTGAGGAATGGATTGTTGGTGACTGGTACTTCACCTTGGGGCTCTCTGTTATCAGTTTGGTCACCTGGAACATCCTTGGAAGGGTCTGCAACACCAAAAGCCAGATTGTCATATACCTCTACAGGCAAAATATGCGAAAATGCCTCCTTTATCTCCCTACCAACATCCTCAGTATCATCAAATGCCTGCAGGAAGTCTGCAGAGGAATTCACCCCTGAGGGCACAACAGATGGAGGAAGTATGTTTTCACTCAGCTGTCCGAAGGCATCAAAGTGGGAGGAAGCCGCTTCATCAGACAGGTTTACACTTCCCCCAAATGCCTGACTGAAGTCAATAGGTAACGGGGCAGGAAAGTCTGTGTCTGATGGTGGCACAGTGTCAGTATCACTCTGATGCAGAAAGTCTTGGGTTGTCTGTGGGAGAATCTCTGAAGAACATTGTGATAGAATATCTGTGGAAGGCTGTGGCAGAACGTCCACACTTGTTGGTGGAAGTGGTGCTTGTTCCTTTACCTTTTTGGCAGAGAATGGATCCAGAGAATCAATGATGTTAGACTTAGGTGCTGGTTTGTCAGCAGAACTATCAAATGGATTGAGATCAGCTTGTGAAACTTCCTTCATGGTGTCAAGCTGCAGAAACTCATCCACCATACTGCTTACAAATGTTGAGGAAAGTGTTCCCATGGGGATCCGCTGGTCATCCTCCCAAGGATCAAATCCCAGCGGGGTTGACCTTTGGGATGACCTTTCACTGTGGGGTACTGTTCCAAACACCATGTCCGAGCCGTCGAAGCTGCTGCACATGCTACTGCCATGCTGAGACTCACCAGTTGATGACAGGATGTTGTCAAGTCCAAGTAAATCTTGATTCATTAAATACGTTGAGTCAGCTGGTGCCTGGTCAGTGTCTGTGGGGTCACTGGTCAATCCCAAAAGGTCTGCCACCTCATTTTTACTCCCTACAGGGTCATCTGCCATCAGGTTTTCCATGCTGGTTCTAAGACTGTTGGCTGGAGGACAGGGTGTTCCCCGTGGTGAGGGGGTTGGTGTAAGTTTGAGGTTTGGGAAGCTTGTCACATTGAGTTCCGAATCCTGTTCAGATGATTTTCCTTTGTCTTTATTAACACCATGTGGACTTGGAGGAATCAGGGAGGAAGTGTCATCAAAACTTGACCAGAAAGTTTCATCTGTTTTTTTGTGCTTTTCGTTGTTGCTGTTAGTACCATTAGAAGTCTCCGAATTATCTGTTGACAATTTATTCAAACTTGTCTGAGTTTTCAGGACAGTTTGCTTAATTCTATCTTGCATCTGCTGAAAGGCTTGCCAGTCATCTGACTTTTTATCAACAACCACTTTTACTGAAGCCTCTTTCACATCATCAGGGAATTCGTCCTTAAATGTGTCTTTGTGCGTGTCTTTGTGTGTATCTTTGTCTTTGTGTGTGTCTTTGTCTTTAAGGGCATCTTTAAGGGCATCTTTAGCAGCTTGTTTACTGGCTTTGGACTTAAAAGGCGACTTGAGAGGAGACTTCAGGGGTGATTTCAGCGGAGATCTAAATGGTGACTTGGCACGTTTCTTTATAAATCCAAATCCTTTAGAGGATTTCTCATGTGGTTCAGATTTGTCTGCGGGGTGGTGATCAACTGTCAGTTTGCTGAAGTCTTCGTTGGTTGTGGGGGAGGTTGTATCTACAAGGTTGGATGACTCATCGAAGCTGGCAGACATCGCTAGGCTGGGATCTGTAACATATAAAGGTACGCACACATAAACAATCATTTCTGTGTCTATCGACAGGAATACATATCATACAAAGTGTAGGACACGTTACTAACTAGTTCCCAAGTCCAAATACACGGATCTGTATCATACAAAGTTAAGGACACGTTACTAACTAGTTCCTAAGTCCAAATACACGGATCTGTATCATATAAAGTTTAGGACACGTTACAAACTAGTTCCTAAGTCCAAATACACAGATCTGTATCATACAAAGTTTAGGACACATAACAAACTAGTTCTAAATGCAGGAATATATATCATACCAAGTTTAGGAGATGTAACAAACTAGTTTCTAAGTCTAAATACACAGATCTGTACCTTACAAAGTTAAGGATACATAACAAACTAGTTGCCGAGTCTAGTTTTGGATGCATAAAAATTAGTTTCCTGGTCTATACATTTGGATCTGTAGCATACAAAGGCCTGAATATGTAACTAAACAACTGAGCAAGACAAATAAAACATGTAAACCAATGACAAACACAAATGCATCGTCAAGGAATCTCATCTCAAAACATAATGAAAATCATATTTTATCGAGAGGCACATGCATTCAGTTGACGTATGATAATAATAACATCTTTATTTATACAGGGTAACATATTTAGATATAAATCTGATTTTAATCATGGCCCTGTAAATTTACTGCAGACCTTTTCAGATAGGGAATCAAACAGGTATTATTTGATACTTAATACGTGAACAACAAATCATCTCACCATTCCACTGTCATTTAACCCTATCACTACCAGCATCTGGTTAGCAGTCTGATAGGGTTAACTTAATATTACTGACCCGAGAGCAGCAAATATAATTGGATACACTAATACAAATCATTTGTCATAACAGAGACCATACAAGTCCTAGTGGAGACTGGTACAGCCAAGTTACATGCCATCAAAGGGCAGCGTTAGGGACTAGATATCTATGTTAGCCATTGAGAACCTATAGGTGCTGGCCTGTTTGCCTACCTAGTGCTAGATAATATGTATAGTAGAGAATCAATACTGTAAGTGGAGGGCATGCCAGCTCAGGCTATTCATAGAGAGTCATGTATACATCACAAGTCTTCATTCACTACAGGCTAAACACATGGAATCTCTCATTATATCACAGGTCTTCCTCCAACCCTAGACATAGAGGCCCACTCATATACCCTCCTACTCCACATATAGCAGGTCCAGGTACAATCTTACTTACACTTTAGCTCCATACATTATATACTCTGTGAAAAAAGGAAGTTAGGCACTATTTTAAGCTAAGATAAATTGATCCTTTTTGTTGCAATTGTAATCAACTCAACATTATTTCATTCATTGAAGTGCTGATTTAATTTGTAATTTTCATAAATGAGTAAAAAAGGCCACAATGAATTTGATTTTAAATGTTAACACAGGGAAAGTCAAGTTCCCTTCAGGTAACATGTTCAGCAACAGGTTATAATGATTATCATGCACCACACACAAAAACAAAGCTGTACTGCCGTTGCATTGAAGTTGTAATCTAACAGGAATGTTCTCCCATCAGTCAATGCTTAGGCCATGAGCTCCTACATTAGTTAGATTGCCAATTTTTACATTTCCTAAATTATCACCCAAGAATTTCCCAAACATGCTGTATGACCAATCCAACATTTGAACATTGCTGCAGAAAAGTTCCGCTGACACATCTGATTTGTGTAAAACCTTGCCTCTGACCATACAGTTACCACCAAAGATTAACCACCCCAGACCATCACACTACCACCATCAAAACTGTCCTGTTCAAAGACACAGCAGTTCACAAATCATTATACCTCAGTGTCGCCTCTACACCTCCTATATCACCAGACAAATCATTATACCTCATTGTCGCCTCTACACCTCCTATATCACCAGACAAATCATTATACCTCAGTGTCGCCTCTACACCTCCTATCACCAGACAAATCATTATACCTCAGTGTCGCCTCTACACCTCCTATCACCAGGTAACAAGCAGAATCTGGATTCATCCATAAAGAGTAAACACTCTTCCGTTGGCATAGCACCCAAGGACAATATGTATGTGCCCAATAAAGCCGTTGGTATGGTGACATGTTGTCTAAATAGGCCCTGTAAGAGCACTGCTCCTTTAATGGGGCCACTTTCAAGTAGTTTCAGATAGTTTGTGCAGATACACAACAAACAAGCAATATCCTCATGGTCTCACTGGCAGGAACAATTCAATCTGGCAAATGCAACAGCTATATCCAGCAGTCTTCTCAAGAAGTTGTTACACTGGGTCTGCTGTTCGCAATTGGTCGGATGTCAACCCAATTTGGTTCAAATGATTCAACAAAATTTCCCTGCATGGAGCACACTGACAGCCTTTTCCCTCTGAAATTGTTACAGCCACTGCATTTTGAAAATGGGTTTTGGCCATTATTTTTTTTCATGAGTTTTCAGTCATCAAAGTGGTGACAGAAGAATTACATTTATGTTTTTGACCAGTCACTGGTGTAACAAGGCAAACTATTGCAAGGCATTCCATAGTCCCCCACGGGTAATTTTTTGTTTATTTACTGAGGTATGCACCTATCTGAAGATTCACACAAACTCTGCACTCCACCAGCCAAAACATAATTGAATACCGAATCTGGTTACCTCAGGTGAAAATAGTATAGAAAATATTTTCAAAGGCTGAGGTTAAGGTCAAACCATAGGTAACAGTGACCTACTTTTTACATAACACTCTGCCATCCTAAGATGTACTTGCATACCAAATCTAGGTACTCCAGGTGAAATAATATAGATGATATGCCCCGGAAAAACTTTGGGGATGGACGGAATTCGGTTGCAAGGACAGACGGAAGGGCAGATGAACGACGGGCGAAGTGCAAACCTATAGTTGACAAATTAACAGTTATTTGCGAAAAACATATGAGGAGTGTCTGGGCTACCATAGACTTTCAATCTTGAATGATTTTAATGAATAGAGTGTCAAATTATATTTTCATCAATTCATATAGAAGTAGTTTGCAGGGAGAGGTGTTAACCTTCCTGTTTTTTGCTGAGTAAATTAGGTTCTTTCACAGTGTTGACTAAACCGTTACACAGACAGCTGACTCTCTCCTACCCCATGTATAGTAGACCCTGAGGTACACTGCTTCCTACCCCATGTATAGTAGACCCTGAGGTACACTGCTTCCTACCCCATGTATAGTAGACCCTGAGGTACACTGCTT
>JAUMHH010117308.1:0-21179 GCA_032359455.1 Chlamys rubida
TAACCAGCACTGGATCACTCGACCATTGGACCTAACCAGCACTGGATCACTCGACCATTGGACCTAACCAGCACTGGCTCACTCGACCATTGGACCTAACCAACACTGGCTCACTCGACCATTGGACCTAACCAACACTGGATCACTCGACCATTGGACCTAACCAGCACTGGCTCACTCGACCACTGGACCTAACCAACACTGGATCACTCGACCATTGGACGTAACCAACACTGGATTACTCGACCGTTGGACGTACCTGTCCTACCCTATACTGTAACCCAGCATGTACCGCCTCACAGCTTCCATTGTACTCCTGATGAGTATCGGTGTTAGTGCTGTGGAGGAAAGCTGTGATCGACACTCTAGTATACAGACAGAATGTCAGGTAAGACCTACCACAATGCTCTTGTCGTGGAAACATTCCTTTTAGAGTGAGAAAAAAATGCATTCTTTTTTATGTAAATATATTACGGTGGCTGATTGAGAACATCCAGGTAATAATTTTATCTCGTTATAACGAGAAATAATCTCGTAATAACGAGTTAGTATCTCGTTATAACAACTCAGAATCTCGTTAAAACCAGTTAGTATAACGACTCATAATCTCGTTATGTTATAATGAGTTTGTATCTCGTTACAACGACTTAATATCTTATCGAGTTGCTTACTCGTTATAACGAGATACTTACACGTTACAACAAGCCTGGAGTTGACCGATCATCGGCGACCAGGTAGCTCCATCGGTAGAACACCCGTCTGGAACGGTGTATTTCTCGTTCTCCTATTACAAATATATTCCCACGTGACAATTATGTTACCAATATCATGTCATTGATATGTAATATACAACATTTGACATAGCGCACTATCTAGCTAACATAAGCCACCCTAAACAAAGATATACAATTGATACAATTAGCATATACGTTAATCAATGTAATGTTTGAGGAATTTGCAGGAGCTGCCTTATCAGGCGCTAACTACTAGTCATATGCCACCTGGCTAATACCTCCCTATGTGTGTACGCCTGCGTGTGTGCTGGAGATGTAATGTGTTCTGTTTGTAGTGGGACCGTGCTTCCAACGGCATCATTCATAGTGCCACCTCACTTGAATGCTACAGCACAGAAATCGCAACATCCACCCCAGACCAATTTATACCCCACCTGGGTTGTTGGAGTTGTATGGGCAGGAGAAAAACACTTTTCTCAGAATATCCATGCGTACGACGACTTCGATGATCGAACCCCGGCCGCCTGCGTGGAAGGCCGGAGTGTTAACCACTCTACCAATCGGTCAATAAAGTAGCGTAGATTTAGGAAACGAATACTCCGGAATATGAGTTCGAATTTTAGACATTGGGCCAAGATATTTTTGTCTTGAAGTATTAACAGACACAAACTGTTGATGCTTTAAATTAAAATATCATCAACTCCTCGCTTATTACTTGTTCAGTAATAGGATCGTTAAAACCTTTTTTTTCTTTTGCTATGTGTAAAGACTAGACAGTGATATATTTGATGCATTTTTGATATAGATGATAATTTGCGAATGTTCTTATTTTATAACAAATTGTCATTTTAACTAAGAATAAGCACCATCTAGCGCTGTTACGTAATACGCTGTCTTGTAATTAGTTATACAACCATGACAAAAATAAATTATTTTCTGTGAAAAAGACATCATGTTGACAAGATATACAGGAAGTCTGCATTATGAACAAAACATAATTCTACTTACAAGTTTAATGTATTGTTCCCGTCATCACCAAACAGGAGTAAATATACAACATGCAGCAGACTGTTATAAACATACAGCGGGCAGTAAACTTTGGATGTATCATTTTAACGCTGTTTTTGTCGCCATAGACGATATATAGTAACAACAGTTCTTATCTTTCACTTACATTCCTCCATAAAATATGATGATAAAATGAACCGTAAATGTTCGGCGTTGTCTCTTGTGAATGATGCTCTAGTTTTTATAGCAACACGTTATGTTTATGACTACAATGTATATCATTGTCAGCGGTATAATGTGTGTCACGTGACCAGGTTTAATTGCTGCGTTTGCTGTAAGTATGATTTTTTGGCATTTAAGAAGTTAAATATAAAGCAAAATGGCACATTGTTCCTATTGTTTACACAGCAATCGTCGAAAATGTGATCCTTGCTTAATGGACCCATATTATTGTTTCACACGGAGAGCCGTTCATAAGTCTATTGATTTTACACTCAGTAAATACCAGGTTCACTTCCAAAGTCAGGTACATGAAGCTCTCCTCTGTTCTTAAATATTTTTAAATCTAGATATGTACGAATGTTAGTAATTGAGTCTTTCAATTTAGATTAAATTTTGTGTTGTTTTTCCTTCATATATCCTCGAGATATAATGTAACACATAAAGTGCAAATTCATTATTAAACAGCCATTGCGACTCCTTACTGACACTGGGTAATCCACATCACTTACTTTTCATGCAAACGCGCGATGATGACACTTGAATGCTTTTATATAACTTTGTTTTGTTTCTGCTTATATTTGAAGATAAATAATAGATTGGATTATAATGATATCGCATAGCCCTCACTTTGTACATCCCTTTAAAAGCATTTCTTCACATACATGTACCCCTCGTCATCAGTTACAAATGTAGCATGCAGAGTTTTCCGTGCCAAATAAAGCTAATAAACGTATGGCTCGCGGGCAAAACGCAAGAAACTACGTTATGTGGAATGATCACATGGTACATGGACAATCTTTAAGAATTTTTATCAATTATAGAAAGTATCTTCAAACAGCTTCACGTGGTATAATTCATGTTGATATAAAGTGTACAATGCCAGAAGCTAATCATTTGAATGCTTCTACTTTGTAATCCCGTTTGTTTAACTATATTTCGATACATCGTCGTTACCATTATTTAAACCGAATCTATTAAAGAATTAGATACGCATATGAAAGTATGCACAACGTCCATTGTTTGTACAACGTACCTCCGTCCGTTTAACGATAATTTGCCTAGCACATATCGAGCTGCAGGTATGGTGATTTAACATATTTTCTTATTCTGACGATCGATCAACACATATTGATTCATAATATTTTTTATTCTTTACAGCAGTTGTTCGAGGTCAATTTATATAATTTGAAATAAGATAGTTTGTCAGGTTTAACTCTGGATACAGATTTATAACAACCTGTAACAAACACGTAAGCATTAAACACCAACACATTCGCTGGTAATTCCATCAAACTATTCATTACAAAAGTTGAGTCGCGTTTGTTCTCTCATATGGAAATTGTCATTAGCAGCAACATCATGAAAAATTGCAAACACAATTCTGAATTAAATGTGACTTTATCGTCAAAAGGGTGACTGACTGCCAACAATAAACAGTCATTATCAAAGAATTAAAAAACAGATAACACATTCACATGCATGGTTCTTTGCATTGTCAGATGTAGGCCCTGGCCTTATTACTAGAGTATTCGTAACGAATTATCATCAAAGAGATCGGAATATCAACCAGCTATGCATATCACGTTCTCATATCAATTTCAGCAAACATTTAACTACGCTACTAAAAATCCGTGAAACACACAAACACAAACATGCCCTCATGATGTTGGTGAAGTGTAACCTTGCAAGAAAGTTGATATTTTTCTTCTAGCGTAGGTTTGGTTTTATTTTGTTAAACGTCTTTTTAACAGCTACGGTCATTTAAAGACAACTAGGGTATAGCAGCAAATTGTTTTAAAATACATAGTGCAGTAGACATGCAAAGCGATACACATCAAGACATCCTGAACCAGGTAGATTATTTTTAATTATAATTTCCCCAGGAATCTATCATGTCTAGAAAAACCGCCATCAATTATATGATCCATCAAGGCGTGGAGCAGGCTACAATAAAACAGCCTTGCTAAGAGCTAACAACCTGTCAACTGTGGGTAGTGTCTGGTACATCCGTGACGCGGAGTGTTTATGATCGAACGGCCATTTCGGCTCTCTGATAAGAAGAGTAGCTATCTATTGGACAGCTTGCTGTAAAGATATGTCGTAATGTCGTACGAATTCACGACCTGCGCCGTATCTCATGGTGTTAAAGTACACGGTAACATCACTTCCCTTTAGACAGTAAACTAAAGAAGTATTGATGTCATTCATGAATGACTCACAAACGACAGTTGAATATCTACATCGTCCTTGCTCAAACCCCGCACGGGAAACAATTTGTAGGCGTTTTTTTCTTGTTTTCGATCTGCATAGGTGTTAATTTCATGTCTAGTAAACGTTCAATCAAAAAAATGTAGTTTTTGTCTCTTTTAAACTTGTTGCTATAGGAACCGAAAGTTTGTTTTCACATGTGTACCGTACTTATTACAGGTCGCTAACACGGGGCAATTGGTATAATATTCCTATTTATGTGGAATCCAAACATCCCTATCTAATTTTGATATTTGTTACGTTAAACTTATGACTGCTTTGCCTCACATAACCGTTCTGTTTTGTCTGCTAAACCAAAACGGTGTCACAAACGTTTAATTCAAATTCCTGTAACTAGCAAATAAACATATGAATATATTCTTGTTCATTGAGTTTTTATGTTGAACAATATTGCTTTGGTTTTGTTTTGTTTGAAGAACGTGCCAGGTAAGCCGGAGTTCTCGAAGAAAACCATCGACAAGCGACCAGTACCTTGTGAGTGCTCCAACTAGGCCTCGAACCTGCGACCCAATAGTGGGGGCTAAGGATCCAGACGGTACAGATGATTTAACCACTAGGACACCGTTTTGATTGTGAAGGAAAGCCGGAGTTCTCGAAAAACCTACCAACATGCGGCCAGTACCTTGTGACTGCCACAACTAGGCCTCGAACCTGCGACCCAATAGTGGAGGCTAAGGATACAGACGGTACTGATGCTTTAACCACTCGGACACTGTGCCTCCTCAATATCTTTAGACAGAGTTGTTTATGCTGAAGGTATGTTTCAGTTACCATCGATCATGTTTTCAACTAAGGAATTTTGATACACAAGATGTATATCGTTAGTACATGCTTACTCACTGTGTTTTTGATCGTTGCAGTGTTTCGCTCTCTTTTGCGTCAGCGTGACTCATGACGGGTGCAAGAACCGCTGACATCTAGGAGCGTCTGATTTACATCTAATTTTGTGGGAGTCATGATGCTTTTCGTTTGTTTTATGTTCCAGTTGCCGCTATAGTGGCGAATCCGTGTTGACTTGGAGTTCTAATTTTGTCCTAGTGCGTTATATGGTATATTCGCTCGGTAGTCATCATTCATAATTCCTAAAAAATATCATCTTCCCTTTATACCATAGATCAATCACCAGTCTGTCTTTATACAAAGTACGGTTCCGGGAATATAACACCCACGTGTGACTCTAGATACAAAACCACCGGGGTCTAAAGTACAAGGCTGTTCCGTTTACATAGCAGACGTATAGTTTCCCCAAGGATTGATGTTTGGTTATCCTTTATATACAGAACTCGTTCATGAAATCATGTTACCATACTTGTAAGCTTTTGTCAGAGCACTTATTTAAGTATGTCCCTAATAATCTTTGGTTTTAAGGGCGATGCTGTCAATTAAGGTTGCAGAGAAACGATGTGTTTAGTTACCAGAGAGGCAAAAATAGTACGTGTCGTATCACTAAAAACACACTACATGTTGGCTGATTGTCCAGTGGATTTTTTATATCTTTTTCCTATTTTCTTACTATCTTATTTTTAATTATACAAAATGTCAAAAGAAATTTGTCGAAATAACATTCGCATCTAAGTCTCCTTTTTGTTTGCCCTGTCTTCGTATTAAACATATTTAATTTGTGTTAACGTTGTAAACATCGTCCGGTATTGACCTGCCGCCCGTTTTCCATGCTCTTAAAGGATGGACGCCCACAAGGCGGTTTTGCTGCGCCCGTTTATTTACAGATTATTTGCTGTTCAGATGTTTTTAAGACTCTTTCATGTCTAGAGTTGTACCGAAGGGAACTTCACTCTCGAAATTTTTCTACTGGTGCCAAAACCTTGCCAGAGCATGGGGTTTTACTCAATATGAAAAATAACACTTAGGAGGAGTTTCCTTGTCCTACAACTCTGGGCATGAAAAGCTAAAGAAAATTAGCTAAACAAAATATGCATCGCAGTTTCCGTATAGCGGTATCGGCATGTTCCGAATTCGTGCCCTCACATCATTGTTTTATTTTATGATGTCATGCATGCGAAAATGGGGTTTAAGATAGGTTAGGTTTTACTAACAGAATTCATAGAAACGTTTCTATTCTTTCTATAAAATTATTGGAATACTGAAATGTCTACAAAACCGTAATAAGATCTCAAAATCGATAGCTTTATCGACGACACCTGCTATGTAACTTTAAGTCTAATCAAAGTAATACATTATCCTGATAGCGAGAACCGGGTATTAAAAAAGGGGGACATTTATGAGCATGTAATCCTTAAGCTAAACAATGTAAAAGCTAACCGACCACATGTCTATTTGTCCCATTAGGACTAATCATTGGCACTAACGATCGAACGAATGGAAAGTTAAGTCCAAAATGTTAAAAACAAGTTGCGTTACAATAATAATAGAATAATAATGTCAGGTTCGTATATACCGCTTTATCACAACCTAGTTCGTAGGTCGTCTCAAAACGGTTCACAAATTATTATCCGTGGTTAAAGGGCTTTTGCAACCAGGCAATACATTTCTAAACTCCCTGGGGAGCATACAGCCGGAGCTGGCTTTATTTCGGCGCTCACAGCTAGCATTCAACAATTCTAGCACTGCCCACCCACGAACTCATTTACAGCTGAATAGACTGGAACAAGTGGAGTAAAGTATCTTGCTCAAAGATAAATCACAGTTCCGTGCCGTGACTCGAACCAGCAACCTTTCGGTCACGAGCCCGGCGTCCTACCACTAGACTATGTACCGATATATATATAAAAAAAAATTTAAATCAAAACAATCAGTTGTACCGTCCTTTTTCGGAGATAATTTTCCCATAGGAGGTGGTTTAGGACTTTGGTTTCGTTAAGGGATTGTTTGCTTTAAAAAAATGCATTAAGTACTTGAATGTAATCTATGAAAGATTCACACATATGTGTGTGTATATCCTACCAAGCCATGGATCCTTTATTGAGAAAATGTCTATCAACTTTTATCTTCCTTTCTGTCTGTAAAATGTCATTTTTTTCGACATATATACAATGTATCCTCGACAAATATCATAGTGCATTAATCAGATTCGCATCTACGTCTATTTCTGCGGGTGATAACCACTCTTGGTATATGCGAGTGCCGTAGATGTATCTTTTAGCACAGCGATTTCCTATTGTCACTGTAAAAACACATACTATTACAATCTTGCTGTATTGTTGTGATATTTGATATCTGCAGTATTTATTCAGGAAAAAAACCCAGCTTGTTTTCATATACAGCTTCTATCTCCGATAACAGATGCCGAACCGAACGCACTGATGTGTTTAATTCAAGAGGCTGTCAGGTTTTTGTTTCGTAATGCTGTTACAGGGTAGTATGCAACTACATGTAGATGACTATAGGACTTCTTTAAACCATTCTTGTTGCTTAAGTTTCAATACATTATGAAAGGTATTCATAGCAACATCATACATTGACATCCCTGTCATAATTGTGAAAGT
This sequence comes from Chlamys rubida, assembly GCA_032359455.1. Lineage (NCBI taxonomy): Eukaryota > Metazoa > Mollusca > Bivalvia > Pectinida > Pectinidae > Chlamys > Chlamys rubida. The sequence goes on from JAUMHH010117308.1 coordinate 7,697, forward strand.
GACTTTGTTTTCTTTCTAAAATAAATTAGAAAACAGAATATTGTTTGAAACGGCCTTTGTCTTATTTTTTGTCAATGGATAAAATCCTTATCAACTGACTGAGATCTATTCCGAAGTGCACGAACTAGGTTCCTAGGTTCCTCAATCCATTAGCCTCCAAAAGTGTCCAATCACTTAACGAGTGTTGGTACATGTAGTGTGAGGTAAGCAGCCGTATTTTCACAGTGTTGATATATATATATATATGTCTTGCATAGGCTTTACGTTTTTTCACCAAACCAACACCTTTGTCGTGTTTTTCGAGATGGTTGTTCCCTTGTTAGGAATATTGTTTGTTATTTTGCAGTTTGTCAGTTTTGCTCATGAGAGAAACTGGACGAACCATTAAATTAATTGGACAATTATGAACGATTTAATTTTATTTTGTAAACACCTGATGCTGATTCAACAAATGTTTTATACAACAGACCACGAGAGGAAGTTCTTATATACAATACAATGTACATGTTGCATTAAGTTCTCGTTTCATGAAAAAACAAGGCACACAATAAGGGTCTATTTAATAGTGATTTTGATTATGAAAAAAAATGACAAACATATTTTGATTGTTTAGAAGAATTGATTATTGACATTTAATACAATTATCAGACCTGAGAAAGAAGATTTGATTATTTCTGTTGATTTTTTTCAGATTTTATTCCATTCCGATTAAGCTATGTCACCATGTACCATCTTGAAAGACATAGATGATGTAACCTATTGACATTAACTACCATTGTTATGCATATTATATATCTTCATCACTTCGGGTTTAGAATGATACATGTTGATCAATATAAAATGGTTTTCACTGCATTATTGCATTCAACGAATGAGCTACATGTATGTTATAAACAAAGTATCGTATCAGTTTACACTTTTACTAAATGTGTAAACTGCTCCCAAAGGATCTGCTAAAGTGTCAGACAGGACACGTTTGACCTATACACCTATGGCAGAGTGTTTTGCCGGCTGCTATCGACTATCATGAATACTCTACTTCCAGTATATTTACCTAATTATACCAAAAGGATAACTGATAACAATAATTGGTAATCTATAACGTTCCTTTACAATCCCATGAGAATTACTCCGAAAATCAGAATGGTAACATAATGTCTCAAAATTTGTGTTTGGTGTATTATGCATTTGGTGCTGATTTGCATCATGTCTTCGTCTGGAATATTTCGAGTGGGTCATTGTTCTAGTTTATATGAATAGTAGTGTAACTTTCAGATGGTCCGACATTCGTTGACGGTAAAATCGTATCGAAATCAGACCCACTGTGAGTATCACCATATCATTGCAATTGTTTCGTGGATAATGTACTTAAAATCAAGCATACTTAACCACATACAGTTGTATAACACATATCCGCCTTTGAAATATTATTTCCAGCGTTAGGGTTATTATTCAAAAACAAATACTTTCTTGTCACTATGCATAACACGAATTTCGTAGGGAATTCGACATATTTGATGTTCCTACAACTATCACGGTGATTAACGGGGCCCTACATAGCGTCAGCTAACACGACAGTATCTTCTCGCATTATTACCATATGGTATCCCAAATACACATAGAGTTTAAATTAGTCAAAATACGAGTATTAACGGGGTGTTGCAATTTGCGACAATCTGCGACATGTGGTGAAGAAACGTTTGCTCTTAAGAAAACCTGACTTGCTTCCAGTAATTTATTGTGGTAGTTCCTCCCCTCCTTTTACGTCCCCTCCGTTCCTTTTAATGTATTTTCGTGTCGATTAAGATAGTGCCGTTTTGTGTTGACACGACAATTTACAGGTTTGAAATGAATTTGTTTTCCTTTCTATAAATTGTGTTATGAACTGTCTTCTTTTCGAAACAATTTTCCGAGGTCTTGTGATGTTGAATGGTGATATACAATCAAGACCTTGCGCAATAGTTATAGACATTACGTTGGTGAGCTGAGGTTTGCAAGTTTTAAGCCTCAGCAATGGTACTCAAAGCTTGGCATTTGCCCCATATATAATGCATGGAAGATACATGGTTTTAATGACGATAACATGTGTACTTTAAAATGTGCCCTCTCTTGGAAAGTTGCGCTGTGTGGTTGACGTATATAATGTTTGGATGATACATAGTTTAAATCACGAAAGTAAATGTATTTTAGTGCAAACAGGCTAACCGCTAGTAAACAAGTAAGCGGGAGTCTGTACTAAAATATACCGCCTATAAATCTTGCTGTACAGGAAAGATAGATGTTCTGGAGCGCTGTCATCATGGTAAATTATGTACTTGTTGCATCCATCGTATTACTGGCGTGAATGGACGAAGTACAATGTACATGAACATGCATACTACAGTAAAACAAAACGTTTGTTTTTGTTATTTTATAAAAAAAAAGGGGGGAATAAAACTTCAATTGAAGTAATAATTTACAAATGTACTTCTAATTAAAAAAATCATCCCACAATTTACCTAAACAACCTCTAATTAGAGTTATTAAATGTTAAATATACAATTGAAATTATCTTCTTCTTATCAAAGTTTCTATTTTAAATGGGTTGATTTTCTGTAGATACATCAGCTTTAATATCAGGTCTTGTAAAAACTAGTAATTATGGCTGATTTCGTGACTCCATCGTTTTGAAACTGTCAAATTGTTTTTATCTTTATTTTTGGTTTATGAACCTTCTACAGGTTGAGTTTTTAACACGTTTGTATTCTTTATCCACGTTCATCTGAGTTCAACAACGCATAGTCTGCACTGTATTAGGCCTAGACGTTACGGTATTGACTTAATCAAATGTATACACGAGTATCAAAACCCCAATTACAAAGAGTAGTGCTAACAGCGCACACAAAGGACCTTAAAACGGCAGAAGTATACTCAGATAAAAAAGTCAGATTACACTCCGAATTGCAACGTTAATGAAGGGCATTGACATCTCGGTCGTTTATGCTTCATGCACTTTAGAAATAATTTTAATTACATTAATTGCAAAAGATTATGTGCATTTTTTTGTAATCAACACATTGTGGCAGCCATTCCTACACGGTTTTAACAGTACGACGCCAAATTGTTAATTTTCTATGTTGCCGAAAGGGGGAAAAAAAACCAAAACACAAAAATATACGGAAGTTTATCAAAACGAACATTCGATGGATAGAAAGAATTATTTACCGATTTTCTTATACGGTTCTGTCATAGACTCACAGGAATAAGGGAAACGGACATTTTTACTTTCGATGAAAATACAAGAGAATGTTGGAGTATTATCAAAACCATAGTTCGAGCTCAAAAACAATAAAGCTATGGCAAAATACCCGACTTTAAATTTAGGTCAAATTCAAGTAATATCACGTCAATGCGAACTTTGGTAGAGATAACAAAACCACTAGGGTCACTAATAAGCATAATCAACATCGACCTTTATGTCACATACAAAACAAATCCCTATGTATCATGATTGCGACCGTACATATTGTCCATGGGTTTCATCAACCTGCATCTTTGAAAACTCTTTGCCGTACATTTGCCTGTCAGCAGTTGACAAATATCACAGAAATCGCAATAAACGTAGCAAGCTCTTGAATATAGAATCAACTAGGATATGTAAACACCGTATTTAGGGGAAGCAGGGATGTTAATATTGAGAAAGGAAAAACTCACGATATTAAAATCGATATCATCTCATTTATAGTAAAGCTCAGGATAAAGCCGTCCCTGTCTATCATGGTACAGGTAAAGGCCGGGAAAAACGTTTGTCGTGTCTTTGGTTTCAAAGCTCAGAAGATAATATGATTGACGTGATAAATAACTGTATTGTTATTCGCAGACAGCGTCGATATATCTGAACGTGAAAATGAGGGACTTTTTTTGTTACCTGTCCCGATAGGCTAAACATGTGTTATGCAATGAACAAAGTAGCATAGCAATTTTTACTTTTACGATGTTCTCGCAAATGAACAAAAATAGGGGCATCGCTGAATTTTAAAACAAATTATTGACAACAAGGAACTCAATCATTTAAGCAGTCTCATCTTTGGTATATTTAATGTGGCTTTTGTTGAATACAAAATATAATCCTAAATAATTGTGTATTTACATCGCCATTCGACTTTCTTTAAAAAGAAAACTATTATGAGAAAAAATAATAAAGACGTTCTTTCAATTGAAATGAAACATTGTAGTGCAAGAAGTCGTGAATTCTCAAGTTTAATAAAGTTAGAAACCTTTATTTCGGAAAAAGATATAAAGGATTTATTTAAAGAATTTTTCAAATATACAATTTGTTCATTCCACATTTTGAATATACAGTGTCATAACCTGACTAGTCATGTAACTCTCATTTAGTGGTACTAAGAATGGTAGTGAGAAGTTTGGATAACGGCTCGGCTGAGTAACTAGAGGAGCTAGCAATACAACTTTATTTAAAATTATTTTTGTGCTGTTTCGGAATCCAATCAGAATAAGACAGGTCCGTTTTCTTACCATTTGTTGGTATTCCGATAGACAGTCAAATAGAAGCTTGATAAGCCAGTTTTTCGTCTTTCGATAAAAAGGCTGGAAATTGTATAAGGAAGGTTTCTTTGGTTATCGCACAAGCCTAGTTCGTTTAGAAAGCAGGTAATGAATAAGTATTTGGAGCTCAATATGAATTTAGTGAAATCTGTGTCCGCCTACACAACTACATATGTACAGTGTATCGTTGACATCGTTGTGTGTTGTTTGAACAGCTACATTGAACATCGATAAAATTTGACAAAACGTAAAAACTAACTGAGATATGCCACCAAGACAAATTGATAACATCATTGCCTTTAAACTGACTGTTTATAAAGCACCACTTAGACCAAATAATTGGTTAGAAAAACTTTTCATGCCATCTAGGCAACAGAATAATGTTGAGCAACTTATCCAATATCCAGGAAGATGACATTATGCCATTTAAACAATTTGACAGGGTCATACCATGACCACTTAAACATACATTTAAGATATATTAAATATTATTTGTGTTGGTTCTGCCCTTTATAACATCGTTTTGACACTCAGTCACGGATAATATCATCACTTTTAAAATTGGTTAAAATATTAAAACTTATAGAAGAATTTTAACCTAGAACTCACCCATTACATATTTTTATGAATTTTACAACAAAGCAAACATAAATATCTAAATACTTAAAAAGGCAGACCAAACATCCCTCATTTAACAAATGCATTAAGAAAAAATATTACAAAATGACAAAAACAGGAACAGAGAAGACAAAAAAAGAAACAGAGAAGACAAAAGCAGGAACAGAGAAGACAAAAACAGGAACAAAGAAAACAAAAACAGGAACAGAGAAGACAAAAACAGGAACAGAGAAGACAACAACAGGAACAGAGCAGACAAAAACAGGAACAGAGAAGACAAAAACAGGAACAGAGAAAACAAAAACAGGAACAAAGAAAACACAAACAGGAACAGAGAAAACATAAACAGGAACAGAGAAAACAAAAACAGGAACAGAGAAGACAAAAACAGGAACAGAGAAGACAAAAACAGGAACAGAGTAGACAAAAACAGGAACAAAGAAAACAAAAACAGGAACAGAGAAAACAAAAACAGGAACAGAGAAGACAAAAACAGGAACAGAGAAAACAAAAACAGGAACAGAGAAGACAAAAACAGGAACAGAGAAGACAAAAACAGGAACAAAGAAAACAAAAACAGAAACAGAAAAGACAAGAAGGAGAAGTAGATATATAAGAAACACCCATTGGAAACGTTTCCGACACGAGATCTGTCACCCACCATGGTGGTTCCAATCAAATAGATGTAGGCTACAAACGATAAGTGACATAGAAACACATCTTAAATCATGATAGACACTAGAACATAAATGCAGTGACTTCTGTAAATTCACTTTAACAGAGATTGATGCCTCTGAACAGGCGAGGAAGGGAAGGTTAACAACTGTACAATACATTCGTCATGTGTGTCAAAGAGTTCAGTGAAAACATGCCTTAGCTAATTCACTCTAACACATGTTCGTATATTTAAACTATTAAACAAACAGTGATCACATTAAACATCTTGTCCATGTTGTTCTACCAGGGAAGTTTTAATGTACGTTGAAATGTTTGGTTTTTCATTATAACCCGATTTACATTTTGATTTTATCGCTGTCATGATTAATGACCGCTTTGTCGTAAATAGATTATTGGTTACTCGCTAACGTTCCTGCATTTGTGTGGAGAATCCATCCGCATATCAAAATACGCCTACCGGTTCTCCTGTTATATAATGTTGTAATTTCTTGATTAATGATAAGTTAGTGTAAGTAGCTGTCAACATTCGTGTTATTTGAGGTGAGAATAATACCAGGGCGCGTATTGCTGACGGGGCCACGGTGGCCAAGGCGTTTGACATTCTGCTACCACTAGCCCTCCACCACTGGGTCGCGAGTTCGAGGCCTATGTGGGGCAGTCGCCAGGTACTGGCTGTAGGTAGGCGTTTTTTCTCCGGGAACTCTGGATTTCCTCCACTACCAAAACCTGGCACGTCCTTAAATGACCAAAACTTTTAATAAGACGTTTCATGAAACCGTTCTCATGCTCAAGCATGGACTCTGTGCTTAAGCCAGCTTTCTTGTAACTCAACTAAATCATGTCAACGATCACATAGTCAAATGTAAATATTGAAAACAACACTTGTCTTCTACTCTCTTATTTGTTTACCCTCCAAAACTTAGACAAAAAAAGTCTGTTTTCAATAATTTATAACTGGAACAAGAAATAAGGCTTGAGCACAAAATCCATGCATGAGCATGAGAATGGTCTCATGAATACGGGCCAAGGTTTTCTGGAAAAGTAAAAGTCCTCTTTTATCGACGATACCAGCTTTATAACTCTAGGTCAAATCTACGTAATGTAAAATCCTCACATCTAGAACGTGGGTTGTGACAATTAAATCACAATGTATTTAATGAGCACAATAAAAGAGCACCGACCTTGAAATTACAAAAAGAAATAGCATAATTCGCTGTGGGAACCTGATGACGACCATAAAACGTGTCCATAGTCTTCATCAACCTACATCTTTTGAAACCCCGTGTTGTAATATTGTCTATCAGCAGTCGACTTCTATCACTGAAACCATGATATTCGGAGCCAGTTCTTGAGTATCGAATCGAGTTTAATATGTAAACACTCTGGGTAGGTGAAGCAGATATGTGACCATCAAGACAGGTAAAAGGCACGGTCGGAAAATAGAAATCGTCCCGCTTATCGTACAGCAAAGTAATAAGCTGCCCCTATTGGTCATATTGTGAGTAACAATCTAAGAATGCGGCTGAAGAGTCTGTGGTGTATTTAATTTCAAGCTCTATGTGGTATTTACGATCGATATGGTTTATTAATTTCTTGGTATTCAAGGAGAGTCATCATCAATATATCTAAATTTGAAACTGTTGGACTAAGTATGATTTATGTTTCCTGTCCTGATAAGCTTATCAATAAAATTAGCTAGGTATGTGGCACTGACTATTATAAATTAAGGTACATAGTACATGTGACGTCACATAAGTTAAGGAATGCAGTATATGTGGCACTGGTTAATATAAATCAAGGTGCATAGTATATGTACACTTGGTACCATCAATTAAGGAATACAGTATATGTGACACTGCGTACCATAAGTTAAGGAATACAGTATATGTGACACGTGTTACAATATATTAAGGTATGCAGAATACGTGACAATGGTTACCATAAACACTGTACTGACTAATATAAACTCACTTGCGACATGTTCGTGCATTAAGTGCCATGTTCACGCAGATCTTTTGAGAGGACGAAATGTTGATTTCAATATCGTGCGTTACTGTCACGGGGATAGACAGAGCTTAGAGAATCTGGTAATATAGAGGAATACGACATTTTTATGACAACGGTTCGGTATTAAAATCATAGATACATTCGATCGTATATCAAATCACGGACATTAAAACAGTGGCAGTAAAGGGCATACAGCAGGTAACTATACGTTCAACGATCCACTGCGATATCAAGTTTTGATCATCGCTCAGCCTGTCTATAAAACAATGAACCTGCGCGTCAAATATACGTTCAGTCTAGATCTAGCAAGGGAGTTTTATGTCGAAGTTATAGTCATTAAGGAGTTAGATGATCCGATGATATGTTTTTTTTGTTTTGTTTTGTTTTGTTTATTGTTTTCGAAGTGCCATTAATACAACATAAATTTGCAATACACCCAGCGAGAGTCCTTCTTGTTTCCCAATGTCTGTCACCAAAAGAATTCGCTCGGTGACAGGAGACTAAAACCTTCACATTGAACGTGTAGGTTTTGTCAAGGGAAAACACCAAACATGCCCGCAGTGACCATTTGTATCGGCGAGACTAATCAGAGGGTTTGATGTGAATATAAATCAAATATCCGTGCCGTTCATGGACCATTTAGTACCAGCATATTCGGAAAAAACCGCGGCTCAAAATTATTTGCACATTTCAAAAAGGCCTGGTTATTGTTAGTTCATAATACGTTTTTATTATGCATATAAAAAGAACAACTATTTTATTCAAAGAAGGAACCACATTTCATTCTGTTACTTGTATATATTGGAAGGTGAGCCCCGATCACAAGATAAAAGTTGTGTATTATCAACTTTTCGTAAACAGTTGCTTTTATTTTACACATTCATACAAGGTTTATTGTTGGGTGACATTTTTAAAGCATACATGTGTGTTCGCATCGGACACTTTCTCTGATGCCACAACTGAAGGAATACGTGTACCCTTGTCCTTTTCCTATGACACGTAAGGTACTTTTCAAGAAAAGTGAAAGGCGTTACAAATGTATGGTTGAATAAAAGTTGTAAAAACACATATCAGAAGGTATCGTGTTATAGAATCCTAGTATCATTATCATATTACATTGTAGTTTCATCGAATCTGTCTTTTAATCATGGTTCATTTTATATACGCCTTTTCATTTCTCGCCGACTTTATATAAATATTGATCCAAATCCTTCGGTAGAGATAGATTTATTTCCTATCTTTTTTTTTGTGTTTGCAAAGAGACCATTTTAATTGATTTGAATAAAGAAACCAAGTAGTTTTACAAACAGGCATTGACTAAATCTGATCGAACATTATGACGCAGATTAATGACGTAAGACATATATAACCAATGCGCTCCGTTCCAAATCGTCTGCTCGATAACTGTATTATTCGGTACTAAAGATATTATCGCACAAAGCACCAAATTCACCGTACGCCCAACGTCTACACATCGTCCGCAAAACTGGGAGATTTAACAATCGATCGTATCGTTGTGCAGTATACGCGCACATATGTGCGATATGAAAAGACGGGTTGATCAATGTTACGGAAAGAAAATAAACTGGAAGGATCAAGTGAAATAAGGTACAGCGTATACGTATTTAATACGTAGATGTACCTGACCGTATACCTATTCACTTGGCTAATAGATCGCTTCATCACAACTTTGGTACGGGATGTGTCCATTACTGTAAAATAAAAATAAATAACCATGTAAATATCGCTGAAATATGGCAACATGCTTAACCCACGAAAAATATAAGTTTAATACAAAATCGCATTTATTAACGGGTCATTCCTTAATTTGTATCAACCACGACATATACTGCACAACCGGGCCAGCTATCGCACAGTTATGGACACGCTATAATTGTACAATTGTTAGGTGTACGCATATATCCACACCGTGCGCACACAGCACATCGTGTACGTGTAACATCGTGCGATCCGACTCTATAAGTACATTGGTCAAATTCAAGTAACATCACGTCCTAACATTTCGAACTCGAGTAGAGATAACAAAACCACTAGGGTCATTAATGAGCATAATCAACATCGACCTTCATATCACATACAAACAAAGATCCCTAAGTTATATGATTGCGACCATACATATTGCCCATGGGTTTTATCAACCTGCATCTTTGAAAACTCTTTGTCGTACATTTGTCTGTTAGCAGTTGACAATAATAATCACAGAAATAGTAATAAACGTAGCAAGCTCTTGAATATAGAATCAACTAGGATATGTAAAGACCATATTAGGGGAAGCAGGGATGTTAATATTGAGAAAGGAAAAGTTCACAATTTTAGAATCGATATCGTTTCATTTATAGTAAAGCTCAGGATTGTATATCATGGTGCAATGAAAGGCTGATTAAAACGAGTGCCGTGTCCTTGGTTTCAAAGCTCAGAAGATAATATGATTGACGTAATAAATAACTGTATTGTTATTCGCAACGTCAATATATCTGAACGTGAAAATGAAGGACTTTTTTTGTTACCTGTCCCGATAGGCTAAACATTGGATATGCAATGAACACATTAGCATAGCAACTTTTACTTTTAGGTTGTTCTCGCAAATGAAAAAAATAGGGGCATCGGTGAATTTTGAAACAAATTATTGACAACCAGGAACTTAATCATTCTGGCAGTCTTATCTTTGGTATATTTCATGTGGCTTTTATTGAATACAAAATATAATCCTAAACAACTGTGTATTTACATCGCCATTCGACTTTCTTTGAAAAGAAAACTATTATGAGAAAAAAGAAAAAAGACGTTCTTTCAATTGAAAAGAAAGATTGTAGTGCAACAAGTCGTGAATTCTCAAGTTTAATAAAATAAGAAACTTTTTTTTCGGAAAAAGATACATGTATAAAGGATTTATTTAAAGAATTTTTCAAATATGCAATTCGTTTATTCCACTTCTTGAGTATACAGTGTCATAACCTGATAAGTCATGTGACATCCAGAGAGAGTCCTTCTTTTTTCCCAATGTCTGTCACCAGAGGAATTCGCTTGGTGACAGGAGACAAAAACCTTCACATTAAACGTGTATGTTTTGTTAAGGGCAAACACGAAACATGCCCTGAGTGACCATTTGTATCAGCGAGACTAATCAGAGGGTTTGATGTGAATATAAATCAAATATCCGTGCCGTTCATGGACCATTTAGTACCAGCATATTCGGAAAAAACCGCGGCTCAAAATTATTTGCACATTTCAAAAAGGCCTGGTTATTGTTAGTTCATAATACGTTTTTATTATGCATATAAAAAGAACAACTATTTTATTCAAAGAAGGAACCACATTTCATTCTGTTACTTGTATATATTGGAAGGTGAGCCCCGATCACAAGATAAAAGTTGTGTATTATCAACTTTTCGTAAACAGTTGCTTTTATTTTACACATTCATACAAGGTTTATTGTTGGGTGACATTTTTAAAGCATACATGTGTGTTCGCATCGGACACTTTCTCTGATGCCACAACTGAAGGAATACGTGTACCCTTGTCCTTTTCCTATGACACGTAAGGTACTTTTCAAGAAAAGTGAAAGGCGTTACAAATGTATGGTTGAATAAAAGTTGTAAAAACACATATCAGAAGGTATCGTGTTATAGAATCCTAGTATCATTATCATATTACATTGTAGTTTCATCGAATCTGTCTTTTAATCATGGTTCATTTTATATACGCCTTTTCATTTCTCGCCGACTTTATATAAATATTGATCCAAATCCTTCGGTAGAGATAGATTTATTTCCTATCTTTTTTTTTGTGTTTGCAAAGAGACCATTTTAATTGATTTGAATAAAGAAACCAAGTAGTTTTACAAACAGGCATTGACTAAATCTGATCGAACATTATGACGCAGATTAATGACGTAAGACATATATAACCAATGCGCTCCGTTCCAAATCGTCTGCTCGATAACTGTATTATTCGGTACTAAAGATATTATCGCACAAAGCACCAAATTCACCGTACGCCCAACGTCTACACATCGTCCGCAAAACTGGGAGATTTAACAATCGATCGTATCGTTGTGCAGTATACGCGCACATATGTGCGATATGGAAAGACGGGTTGATCAATGTTACGGAAAGAAACAAACTATACCTATACACTTGGATCGCTTCATAACAACTTTGGTACGGGGTGTGTCCATTACTGTAAAATAAATATATATAACTATGTAAATATGGCTGAAATATGGCAACATCCTTAACCCACGAAAAATTTAAGTTTAATACAAAATCGTATTTATTAACGGGTCATTCCTTAATTTATATCAACCACGACATATACTGCACAACCGAGACAGCTACATGTATCGCACAGTTATGGACACGCTATAATTGTACAATTGTTAGGTGTACGCATATAGCCACACCGTACGCACACAGCACATCGTGGGCGTGTAACATCGTGCGATCTGACAACTGTATAACTACTTAAACAAACACAAAATCCATAACTTCGTAAATTAGTTGTAAAGCTTGTAGATAACAATGAGAGCATTGTACAATGCATGTCAGTTGTGATCCTTGCGGATAGCAAACTTGTATGTCAATTCTTTCCGTTATGAAATGTTAATTTTACTTGTATTTCAATTTTTAACGTTGTGGAGAGCGACAATCACTCTGGGTGTCAGTTGGATATGTTGTGTATAGCAACGTTACATATGAAACGTTGCATATAAGTTGTAATATTTGTGGCAAGTGACGTCACACGAACGATAAAAATTGTTGACTTCCAAGCTTATTTTGCTTAATTTAAATACATGTTTTTGCTGATCTGTGATCCGAAAATGTAACCCATATGACTTTGATATAGTTTTAAGTAGTATGTGGTTTCACGTGAAGCCGCACACGTTGTTCTCAACATTGGCCCATCACAGATTTCGTTATTAATAATTCGTATTACAAGCTGAAGATTAAAGAAATGATCCATAAAGCATTATTAGTTCTAAATGTGTCAGTACCCATCTTGCTATGTGACACGCCTGTTTTATCTCAGAAAGGATTGACGTCATAAATGTCATGTTACCTCAAGAATTAACAATTTACTACGCATTCTTTTATGCTTTAGAGGACACCTGGCATTGCTTCTGCAGTAGAAGATTATATGTGCGATGTATGAGTTCTAGTTGTTTCTAATTTCATATTTGAGTTCTTATGTATTATGAATAAAGAAAACGTCGATATATACTGACACGCAAAAGAAACGCAACCTCCAATTTTCGTTAATATTTTCAATATTTCATTTGAAAGTTCCGTTTAAGGTGGCTCCACACATCGTCATCAGCGTCGATTTTTGTGACGTACTTCCGGAAAAAGTACAGCTCGGACTCAATTATCTTGATCGAAATGTGCAGGTACACCGTGTCGTCATTTCCGTATTGCGTATCGGGCATTCAATATCGTAGTGCAAAATATAGTAACATCTGGGCCGTTTTCGTTTAAACGGTCAAACCGATCAGACCACTGTTGTTCGTTTATTAAATACATTGTATGTCGGACCTAGTTATCTGATGCTGCTTTCAGGCGAGCCTTGACAAAGCCTTGCAAGGCCTGCATACACATTTGCAGGTCCGCCAGGATTT
>JAUMHH010117419.1:0-21175 GCA_032359455.1 Chlamys rubida
ACTTTTGTTATAAGTACGGTAAACACGGTAGGGTACTTTTGTTATACGTACGGTAAACACGGTAGGGTACTTTTGTTATACGTACGGTAAACACGGTCGGGTACTTTTGTTATAAGTACGGTAAACACGGTAGGGTACTTTTGTTATACGTACGGTAAACACGGTAGGGTACTTTTGTTCATCCTTCAATTACTAGGGTAACGAATTAACCGAGACTTCGCAAACTGCGTATAGAAATTCATTCATAGCGTTCATAGAGGGTGGGTAAGCAAAGTTTTTGATGGCCATTTGAAGCCAAATATTGGGATTTTGAAGATATGATTTTTTTTCATGCAACATAAATACGAATGATGATACTATAGTATAAAAACCGGGATTTTCGGAGTAACTTTTTTACGGAATCCACATACCACGAATTAAAGCAGTAATAAATACGTATATGATATGATTATGTAACAGTTGAATCTATGTGGCATTTATAACGATCCACATGTGAAGTATATATACATTTGTGTGTATATTACTAGCACCTGCCAATTTCTTTATCATATCAATGTGTCATAAATGCAGCGCTAATTCCTAGTTACTCGACGATTATATACCCATCAGTAGGTGCTTCTGTGACTCGTGTATACAACACTGTCTGATGTCCTACAGGTGGCTGTGGTCGTGAGTATATTACTTTTAAATATCGCCGTCCGGAAAATTTGTGCCGATTCCTGTTCCGGAGCTTCCAATTTTCTGTAAACTTCCGGTGATTAACATGTGTTGAGTTCGATCACCGCGAGATGTTGAAAGGGACTGTTTTCTCCCGTTTCTATGGTCAGAGAGGAAAATAAGAGGTTTGCTTCGTTTGTTTTGACTATCATGTTTCCCATGATCATGCCGAGTAAGTACTCAGTGCATATACATTTGTGTTTTAACTGCTTTTCTCTGCAAGCATTCGCTTTGGTCAGTCGTATGACCGACCACATAATTTACAAAAAAGGTGTATATTTCGATTTTTGAGTATTTTAGTTTTCAAAGATTGGATGAATGTTTTAATATAGATTATTCATAATATTGTTGTATAGTTTTCATGTGAATGTGGCCGTTTGTAAAGAGTTTCATTGAGACTGTCTGAATGTCTGATGTAAATAAGGAAACTAGGGAAACAGTACGTTTTTGTTGAATTATACAAAGGACGTGAATGATTCAAATACTTGTTCTTGTTAAATAATTGAGCATTACTGATTTAAACAATGAGTTCAGAACTTTAAAAAAAAATTGAGTGTTGAATGAGATACATTTGAATATGAAAAGCTAGCTGTGGAAAGATTGACGTGTGTTGTTGTTATGTCAGCCGTGTCACAAACCCATTCGTTGTTTTCATATTTGAATTGTGAATTTTTGGCAAAGGTCAGAACTGTACATCTCTGTACTAACACATACTACTCATGCGGTGCATATTTTATGGAAATGACATGTATTATTCGCTTGTATTTAATGTAAATTGTAAAAAAAAAACATGCAACGACACTATACTGCTACTACATCAACGTTGACAGTTACTGTACATATTTGAATATGTTAAGCAGTTAGAAATTTAAAGAAAAATAGTTTCATGTGTATACATTTTTTTCATTTGGCTACTTTAAGTAATACTTTTTAAAGTGTGTATTATGTGATTGCTACCTGCAGAGGTGGTATACTACACAGGATTGAGAAATGAATGAAATGATTTAGCCTGAGGCAAGGAGAGAAAAGTCAACGACACAAAAAAAACAGGGAACCGGAAAGCCCACGCTTAAGGAAAGCCTACTCAGGGAACTATCTACAGATCTATCTCTGAGGTTGAACTTTAAATGTTGTCAAACGTTCTATTCCCTCTCGAGAGAAATTTCGGCACAATCTGATATAGCATGGAGTTTTACGACGCATTTGACGAGAGGGCTACATTACAGGTAACTTTAACACGTAGGAGTGGTGTAACATGTACCATGGGTGTTGTACAGTCTAGATGTATGTGCTGAATTGTCAACTGGACTGCCACAAAACTCCCTAAGACTGGTACCGTGAAATGTCAGTCAGCCTGGTGATGTTCCATGTAGCGACATTTGGTAAATCTATACGTTTTATATACGCCCAGTGGGATGTTTTCTGCTCTCCATAGGAAAGGAGTTAGCCAATTTTCCAAGCTTGGCGTTTATTTTCATTTTAGTGGGATTTTTGCGAGTTGAATTACAAAATGGTTTACACCATTTGTAATTGAACTGTAAAGGCATAATCTAATTTAAATAACATTCCACTGAAATGTAACTGTCACTCATTGGGAGGCATTTATTCGGCATTATGTCTCATTGTTGGAAGTCATTTTGACTTTTATTGCTGTTCGGTCGATAACGATTAGGACCAGTTCTTCTTGTTGCTTTTTATAAGATTTGGATTGTTATTAGATAAACAAAAGCATACAGGCGAGAAGAACTGTTGAACAATGTCGCCTTGCTCGCCGTGTCTCATTCCATCTAACCATTTCCATTCGTGTCTCCATAACACTATGGCGCCAAACTCGATGGCAACAATTCCCATAGATGACGAAACCCGTTTTCTTTCCTGATTACGGTGTAATTAGAATAAGGATAGTCTATTTATTCTTTCGTTTTGTTACTGGGTTGTTATAGGGGGATAATGAAATGGACGTCTCATCGATTTAATACGGGCAAAGACACAAGTAGCTAGCAGCACTAGTTTTAAATCCATTACTCTATGGCTGCGCTCAATATATTGATTGATAAATAAAGCTCCGGAGTGAAAAAGCATCGAGATTTATCATCGTGACAGTGTTATGTATCAAATTGGACTAAATACTAATTCCGATGGACACGTAACTATGTACTTATGCAGGAACAAGTGTACGTGCTTAGCGGGAAAGGTCTCCATGCAGCTCCAGCACAGCGTCCTCTGCTTGTTTTAGGGTGACAGCCATATGTTGGTAGCTGTGTTAGGTAGGAGGTAGTTTTACGGTGAAGAGCACTGCTGTGGGAGCTAGGTATAACCACATATATAGACTCCCTCCGTCTCACTGTAGCGTCACTGTCATTTAAACACATGCTGTATGTATAAGGTAGTATATACCGGTAAAGTGACGTCGGCACCTTACTATCAGTCGCCTTGCACCGATGAACTTACCTTGATGTAAAGCAGGTCAGTGGAGACCGAACGTGAGCTTGACCACTCAACACTAACAGTGAAATACTCGGACTATTACCATTAACGTTTGTGAACATTAAATCGTGACCTTACAGATATTTCTCTGGACTTGTCAAGGTATATATTCGAGGGATATTTGTACTTTCCAAACGAAAGGTAAGTAAACATTAATGGCGATATAGGTAATGCAAGATTTGAACGTATGCATACAGGTACTATATGTATATATAGCTGCCGATAGGGATACTGTTGTGTAGTGTTAAATCACACGTACACGTACTATGTCCATAAGTCGATATCCCTGTTTTTGTATAGTAGGACCTAGATTTATGGATTTATGTTGTTAAATATGTGTAAGCATGTATTTATTATGAATAAGATGTGGGACTTGATAAAGTGTGAATGTCCCCGTTGGGGGACTGAAACTCTAACTATGTACTGAGCGTAAACAAGTGGACAACGGGACGGCCTGTAGCCAGGGCCATATATTGGGGCAACGGACCGGGGGATTCCATATATATACCTGCTTTATATATTTATAATGGCGACTCTGTAGGTATGGGAACAAAATCGACATGTAGCTATATAGGTCAGTCATCACGTATGATTTATCTTACCCCGTGGGGCCTAAACCTTGATACATACAGGTGGATGATATTGAAACGCTGGCGACGTCGACTTTCATCAGGTAGATTTTTATTTACAAGGTTAAGTCGGGTTCATGTTGGTTTTAACTCATCATTGTAAACGCTGTCAACAGGGATGATTTATGGCCCCGCGTGAATTGTTTATGTTAAGCTCTTCATTGTTTCGTTTATATTACATACGGTATAATTAATTGAATTTTAATTGTATGTTGAGTAACATTTAATTTATAGAAAATTATGTGCGTTGATGTGTAGAAATGTACAACGGCGCTCATGAAAAATGTCACAACACAGTATGACATGAAGTAAACACTGTCAGTATACTTTAAACATAAGTTAATTTTTCCATCAATGCATTGTACACACGTTTCCAGTTACATAAACCGAGATACTTAACAGCTTTGTCGAATGCCATACTAACATAGTGGGATATATGACGATAGGAAATTCCTACTAAGTCAACAAACTCGTATGATATGCCGAAAACAAATACTAATGATATATGCTCAACTGGTAAACACGATTTAAAATAGTTCCCAGCCACGCGATCATAGTGAAAGCCATGGAGAGCAGTCGAACAGCGACTTTTGATATTGGTTCCGACATTTGATTCCTCTTAGAAACTCTTTAATGCGGAATAAGGCTTGAGTTAAACTGTAGATACACTGACACCGGTTAACGTGGGGTGCCGAGAGAGACTTCGAGAGAGAGAATTTTATTCTAAATATCTCAGTCTATTCTAAAGAAGCACATTGAACCCCTGTCTTGAAAATGAGATTGCTTCTTTAGTCCATACGACCTAAAAACAAATTTAAATTCGACCAATCAGCGCTGTTGTAATGTGCTCTAGTTTCCACGGACTCCAAATATGTCGGGCTAGAGCGTGGCCTCAATAAAATCTTACGATGAAGTTGATCCCCTGATAAATATCAAATTGAACAGAATCAGCATCGTTGAATGATGAGGCCAAAAGAAATTGCATTTACTATAGTTACAGAGGTAAAACAAAAACACCCGTGAGACGTTTACGTCGTTTGTAAAACCACGGACTTTGAGAATCTAGTGCGAGGAAAGCATCGTTATATTTTTGATAAAATAGACTAACTAGTTCTCATGCTGAAAAGCCAAATATCGATTAAAAAGATGCAGTCGTTTTTAGATGTCGATAAGATTGTGTAAAGAATGTAGAGATGGGAGAAATGAAGGTGACTTAGATGTGGATAAGATGTTGTAAAGAATGTAGAGATGGGAGAAATGAAGGTGACCACTGTTTGGAAGCCGGAGGAGTATCGCTCTATTTTGAAGACATTCTGACGGAAGGGAAAATTATTTAAATCGACTCTCTCTTTGGAATTTTTTGGTGGAATATGAAAAAACAACCGATTGAAATATGGACGAACATGGCCTACTTTTATTATAATTTTAGTTAAAATGTTGGTACGATGTTGTCTGAGAGTGTCTGGTTTGTACTGGACGAGTCTTGACGTGACAGGTGAGGGACTGGGTGTACTGCTAGGTAATTAGAGGTGTGGGTCTACATGTAGTTATATATCTCTATGGCGTTACAATAGTTGTGTCTCTGACTTGTAGTCCGTGTTTGTATAATCTCGATCGTGTGTGTTTGTGTGTAAACGACTGCCCAGGCTCTGTAGATTCTGTTATATCCCAAGCAAATACGGAAGATTTGCATTCCGATGCCATGTACATCAGAACTCCTCGTTATCCTGTGATTTATCATATTAACTATATTGACATATTGGGTCAGTCACATCTGACCTCATTCCATAATCCCGTATGATGTTTACCTATCCAAGTATTTCATTGAATTAGGAAATATGTTCTGTGCTACAATGGTACCGCGAGGTCTGAGAGTCCTAACAGATTAATGTTGATATCAGAATTCCAAATATTGGTTCCTGGACATTTTGGTTTATATAATGGTGATTTAATTCAGATTATTTAATTTGAAGCTCGACAGCTTTCACATAAAATATTCTTCTGATATAGATGAAATTCATACGAAAAAAATAACACTTTTCACAATTCAGTCCGCGTCATTTCATTGTATGTGCTGATGAACTATTTGAACATGTTGGAATCACTCCCCGGAAGATAGAACCCCATTTTGTATGAATCCCAACATTACTGATACGCTTTGTGAACAGGTTAGGAAATTTGGACACAGACACGGGAATTCAGACGGCCATATCAGCCACATCAGCTCCGACGCCGACAGTATGGCCTTGACAACGCTCAGCAAGGACGACAAGAAGGACAAGAAGAAAAAGAAGGAGAAAAAGGGCAAAGATAAAAAGAAGGATAAAAAATTACAAGAACCTTTTCTAGGTGGAGCCAGCAATAAAGGCGACAAGGTACGTTAGTGTGGAGGGTGTTATAATTCTGACTTAATCATACTCACATCTAATATATAGTACTCAATTCATCCTTAAGTTTTTTGTATAGTATACAATACCATGTACTCAGATAGTACTGTGTAATGGTATACTCGAATCTTGAGTATACTCTCGTTTGTGAATCCAATACCATGTAATCGGGTACTGTGCAATAGTATACTCGACTCTTGTGTATACTCAAATTCCGTGTATACTCACGTTTGTGTATACAATACTTTATACTCAGATACTGTGTATACAATACTATATACTCAAATTCCGTGTATACTTACGTTTGTGTATACAATATTATATACTCAGATACTGTGTATACAATACTATATACTCAAATTCCGTGTATACTCACGTTTGTGTATACAATACTTTATACTCAAATTCCGTGTATACTCACGTTTGTGTATACAATACTTTATACTCAGATACTGTGTATATAATACTATATACTCAAATTCCGTGTATACTTACGTTTGTGTATACAATACTATATACTCAGATACTGTGTATACAATACTATATACTCAAATTCCGTGTATACTCACGTGTTCTGTATACAATACTATATACTCGGATACTGTGTATACAATACTATATACTCAAATACTGTGCTTACTCACGTTTGAGTATACAATTCTAGATACTCAGATACTGTGTATACAATACTATATACTCAAATACTGTGTATACACTACTATATACTCAAATACCGTGTATACTCACGTGTTATGTATACAATACTATATACTCAGATACTGTGTATACAATTCTATATACTTATATAATGTGTATACTCACGTGTTGTGTATACAATAGTATTAACTCAAATACTGTGTATACTCACGTGTTGTGTATACAATACTATATACTCAGATTCTGTGTATACAATTCTATATACTTAGATAATGTGTATACTCACGTGTTGTGTATACAATACTATATAATCAAATACTGTGTATACAATTCTATATACTTAGATAATGTGTACTATTTGCAATGCAAAAATGTGATACTCACAGCGTGTTAACTTTGTGTAAACTAATGTATACCCACATAGGGCCTGCTGGGTACAGTACGTTGTGTGTACCCACATAGGGCCTGCTGGGTACTGTACGTTATGTGTACCCACATACGGCCTGCTGGGTACAGTACGTTGTGTGTACCCACATAGGGCCTGCTGGGTACTGTACATTGTGTGTACCCACATAGGGCCTGCTGGGTACTGTACATTGTGTGTACCCACATAGGGCCTTCTGGGTACTGTACGTTGTGTGTACCCACATAGGGCCTGCTGGGTACTGTACGTTGTGTGTACCCACATAGGGCCTGATGGGTACTGTACGTTGTGTGTAGCCACCTTTGAGCTGTGCTGCTAACACTAACATCGCTTTTATATTGAGTTATTCAAATCGTGTTAAAGTGTTTAAATAGTGCTATACTAACATCTTACTTATACTGTATACGCAAATATCGTGTTCGCTCAAAAACAAACACATTCTTCAAACGTACCTGCTCCAAGACTGTGCATACTTCAATACCGTGTTCACTCTTATTCCCTTATTCCAACTGTTTTATTTTCACGAAAAAAAACCTTATTCATCAAAAAACGTTCTTGCTCCAATATATGTCTGTAAATTCTGTAGCAGTGTACACTCCCTCATCTGAGGATGTGACATAGGTGTGTGTGTCAAAGTTCAAGGTTACAATCAGAGGTCAATTTAAGTGATCTTTCTCAATAATACTCCTATAATCACACTTGAAATATGACTGTATTCAGTAGACGAGACATTGCTTCTTACTCCCCTTAAACTACTAGACAGCTGTTTTATCTTCAGTAAGATTTACAGTTTTGAAATATTTAATATCAATTAAAGTTTCATTTCACACGTTGCGACACGTTTAATACGTACATTGTTTGTGTATAAAGCTGTGTTTACTCAAAGACTGATAGAAATCAGTATCTTGGCTTTATCAAACTAGAAAAAAAACCCATTTGGTATTCGAAGCTACAATAAACAATAATCCGTGGAACATACTGATTATCGAAATTAAAAACAGTATTATTTAAAGAGTAATGATAAATTGGGTAAGTCGTTTCAAAGTTCTGTCAACCCACAATCTATGAGTAGATCGCTATATTTTGTACAAGTTAGTGTTAAAAACCTGAGCTTCGCAAAAGGAGAGAACAGAGATATCTATATTAAGTGGTTTTATGTGACTCTTGATAGAATAAGATTACATAAATCCAATTATTTCAAAATGTCAACCTAATTCGATACGTTGTGTTAAAGCCCCTCACGGTAACATGCCGTGTGTCGATCGTATTGATCGCAATGCTTTATTACCGTGCTTACTTGGTTTATTATCAGTTATATGTTTTCATTCCAATTATTTGTGTATCTGGTACATGTTTTATCATTTTGAATCTATCTATGTGGCTTTAAGTGTTTTGTAGTACTTTATAATCCTTATTATGATATGTACTCGGCTATTTATATGTCTCCCGGATTTATATCTATTTCGTGGAAAAGTCACCCGATACAGTCCAGGATGTGTCGGCCATACACGACATATTCAGCAGACATCGCCTCAACTTTGCCGTTTAATTAGTTGTGATTCTACCCCCTACGGCTAACCAGTGTAACAATAAGGAGTACTCGTGGCTAAGAATCGGTTTGCTTTCCATTTTGCTGACGGAAACGCTCATTAACGGGTAACTTCAGTACAATTGAACTTAATGCAGTATAAAGTGATATTATAAAAATGGAAAACTTTGTAATACACGCAATGCCTGTACATAGTTCCTTCAGAATGATAAAGTCAACTCGTATATATACAACTACTTATTATCATACACTGACATTGTTTACACATTGGCAAGTGATCAGGAACATTGGGTCTGTGATGTTGCATTTATTGTTTGCTATTAGTGAAAATAATTGCGTAATACGTATATTTAAACTGACCAAAAGTAAATAAGTTAACTCGGGAGACAATATCTTGTCACTTTGATATGTTTCAAGCTTTGCTTCACAAACCCATATTTGCCATGAATTATGTTCAATACCCTATTGAAATTTATTTTCTGTTAACTTCGGCAGATTTAAAATAAGAAGGTTCTGTGGTATATTACAATTTGAAATCGGTATTGGTGGCTGGTGAAAATATATTTAGTTTGTCTCTAATGCCTTTTATTCAAGACTACATGTGAACGGAATGGATGTGATGCTCCCGTGGCCAGGGGATGGCATTTCAGTGAGATGCCACTTTAAAAATGGCTCATTATATACACTGTTGCATGGACGTGAAACACCAATCGCTACATCTCGGCCAAGTTCGTCAAGGCTCGTAATGATTCCGAATCTTGACGGAATTGGCCGAGATGTTGCAATTGTGTAAACATGGAACAAAGCCCTTCTCACGTGATGCTTTACAACATGTGTATGTTTATGATTCTCATAACAGAAGTGCATTTGGTCTGTATCAAATATATATGATGTACACGGCGTAAGAGCAATTTGTAAGTTTAATAAAAAATGAGCTTGCAAATGCTCTACTTTCGCCTACGTATTCCAAAAAGAGAGCTAGCAACACAAGGTGACATTTTGAAGCAATATCTGGACATAAAGTCGGGTTCTTTTATTGGAGGGTGGGTATATAACAGTCACTTCAGTTATTATACATCAACCGGTATTTTATGACATACTAATCTGGGTTACCATGCCATTGGTGAATACATTCTCTCTGACAAATACTGGTAGATATACTAGTAATGTGGTATAGATCAAGTGTAAAGCTATTGAAAGTCTTCCATACGTTATTTTCCATCGGAGGAATGATTTTCAATGGGATAGCCGAACTCGTTAAGTTTGAAAAGGACCACCTGTCAATAGATGTGTGTATTTCATCAGTAAATAGTCTGTGGTATCTAGTGAGTTTGTGATTACACCCCTCCGCCCTTCCCTGCAATGCCAATCACCTTGCTATTGTTCGATTTAGTATTTTCTTTATGTAGGTCAGTTATACTTTAAACATGTTGAAATATCTAGTCACTTTCGGAGTTACCAGTTAACAAAGGTGGTATATCGCCGAGGTAACAAACCTTAAGTACCCCAGGTAGGGGTCAGGAATGCTTTTATCGGCGTATTAGGATCAGATAATATAATGCAGCCCAGGTAGGGGCCGGTTGATAGGGGCTGTGAGTTTGTTATCAGCCTGCTACGATCGATATTTCATGTGTACCCAGGGTACTTAACCACCCGTCTGAAAAGTTTGCACATGTACGCATCGACTTCGTGACGTCATATATTTGCCCAGTCCGTTCTACTTCCGGCAAAACACCGAGGTTTGTGTTACGGTAAACAGTATAATTTATCTCGATTAAACATACGCGGTTACACCGACCATGGTTTACTATGTAAAATGTTCGTATCTTTAGATCAATGTTGGTTGTGCAAAGAGATAGGCTTTATATGACAAATTTGTCTTTCCTTTACCTACTCAAATCATACGATAAATCGAAATGTTCATGTAAGTATGTAGGTAGGGCAATGTAGTTAATGAAATAAATAATAACAAATAATATTTCAGGTCGTAATGACTACAACAAAAGTAAAATTGCCAGGGAGTATGCATCATTCTTTACAGTTTGAACAGAAATACAGCGATCCAAACAAATACTGGCTGAAAGTGTCAATAAATATTTAGTGTTGTGGTTATTTTGGTTAGTAGGTGGGTAAATGGGAAACAAACAACATGGTAGGCTAGGCCTGACACGTGAACCCTCCTCGTCTGGTGGTATTTGGACGGTCTACATTATGTATGTGTTCTGTACCTGCTGTGTGAACGGTACGTTTTATTACACGATTAGATTGGATTAAAGTTTTGTTCGTCATATATCCGTGTAAAAGTGAAATGTGATGCGTGTCAGAAAGCTGGTGATTTAAACCATTATGTTCTAAGTTTTATGATATAATGGTAAAGCCGACGTTTACACTAACCAGGGCCGTTGCTGTTGTGATCAAGACGAATGATTTCAATCAACATTAGCTTAACGTTAAATTAATGAAAAGCTATTATATTTTTTAAATCATTATTAAAAAAATATTTTAAAAATAGACCAATTAGTGTATGTTTCGCCAGATTCGAAATGGTATTGTAAGGAACGTTTGAAAAATTGATTTAAATTGTATGGAAAACTCGCTTCAACGTGCTACAGGTTGCTATACGACTAGAACTGAAGATCATCGGTGACAATAGCCATTGCGTATGTTGTGCTCCAGGCTTGACTACTCCTGCGATTACCAGCACATTCGTTGTTTATTGAGGTGAACGACTTGTAATGCAATATCACACGTAGCCTTACAAACGCACGTGCCTTGTATGCTGATATTCAACGGTTTCAGTACAATAACTGATCTTGACTAATTAGTGAGGTTATGACGCTATATACAGCCTACAACGCTAACACAGGAACAATGTCAACATGGCTCCCAATGAAGCCCACAGCGACACTTCTCCAGCTTGAATAGCAACCGCGACAAGAACGCGTGCGTAAGCCGCGCGATCTTTTATCGATAAGACATTACGTGAAACGTGTGTGAAGTTAGCATGTTCTCGCGATTGTCATCGTCATTGCATTTATCTTTCCTAACAATAAAGCAGAGCTTCCTTATCATTTAGGTTCGTGTACACAATCTTAAGGCGGCTAACGCAGATAGGGGATTGCTTCCGGTCTGTAGACGAAATTCGAACTCCCCAACGATCGCCTGTTGTATGATGACCAGGACATGTAATGAGCTCGTCTTGTTAACACGAAGAATGATTCTTCTCTCGCATATACGAGTTTATGTATTCCTTAGTGGCGTGTTTAAAACATCGATGAGTAATTTTGCTTTCTGATGGTGTTTGTTCCTACAGTAGAGTTTAGCCCTAATTCATCGCGTCTAGAAAACACTTAAAAATAACTTCTCCTAAAGCAGAATTTGTACCCTACAGTAACACCTCCCTCCATCGCAAATCCTGCACCGAGATGGCACTGTACGCCACATTATTGCAGAGAACAAGAATAGGAGCCGTTTTGGTTGTATAGCGATTAGTTTTCGTTGAACGCTGATTGACGACTGGTTTTTGTGTGCCGAGATTTGGCGTTTTGTGTGGTAAATTATTGATGGGACTAGTTACGGGCTCTCTTGTTATCAGGAGTGACAGATTCGTTTGCCGCCAGATTTGCTCCGATATTGCGTCAATAAATTCATAGATAAACTGAAGTTTAGCTGCTAAAATATTAAAGAAAACCGCACTGGGTTCCTGTCACACATTGACAACTGTCGTATTGTTTTGCTGCAAAGTGTGGAAAATAATGACTTTCTCAGCATAGTCTTAACACTGATCCAGAGAGTACGAAAGCAAGCCCCACGTAATCACGCGCCACCAGATGTGTCTCATGTAATCTACTAGAAGCTTTTTAACATCGCTCTCTCCATAGTTCGATTTTTATATCATTAACTTCTTAATCGTGGATAAATTCCAAAAAACCAAAACACCACGTTCACGAAAAAAATCATTTTCAAATAATCGTTTTTCGAGAATTTATCTTCATTCCTACTCGGTGGTGTTTTATCTTATTAAGGTTTCTACACCTTCTGTTATTTAGTTTTAAGGGTACATGCTACCATTCCTGTTTTATCTTCTTCCTTCCAAAATATTTCCATCCCAAAAAAGCTTAAAAGACAACTTGTATTTATTTTAATTTGAAGTTAATTATGTAATTGACGAAATAATATTCACATGTATGCTCGATAATTTATGTACTGCTAGTTATCAACGAAATGAAATAAGGGGAGATAACTCCAACGTAAAATCATATGTATACGTTGTAAGGTAGCATATAACCCATATACACCCACTAATCTTTTCAAAAAGATTTTTTTAACAGCATTGATATGGTTATGTCATCCACGTTTACAGAAAATGGAAAATGATATTCAGTATAATTGTAATTACGATTGTTTAAAAATGACCGCTTAGTCGAGTTACTGTGAACAAGTTCAGGGAAGTATCTAAACACGAACAGGTGCGTGCATTGTGTTTGCTGTATACTCACATGTTTTGAACGAAATGAAAACATAAATAACGAATGCATTATGTAATAATTGTCTGTAGATACCCTTGATTCACTGAACTTTACACCCACGGAGATCGGGGAGTGGGTCGTTTGTCCATGTTCTATATATAGTGTTTGGGATCGTGTCAATTGCGTGACAGACCGGTGTTACACCTCCATTCAAATTTTGCACCGGCGGAGGGTTTCCGACAATGCAGGTGTAATTGGGCGGAACGTGCTCTCTATTATTTACCAACATAATGCTGTACTATTGTAATTTTTTGTCAAAGTCCCTTTATTGGGATCATACGTCTTGTTACAGTGTTTCTTTATCCCGACAAATCATACCGACCCGTTTAAACGAACCATTACGTATAAACTCGGGCAGTGATACACTATACTGTAAATACTCCACTGGTTACTCAGGGTCGTAGAATGTGGCTTCCAATACATTCATATAAGTAGCTGAAATATATGTACTAAATTAGGATTAACTACTCAATATACACGTATGATGTGTACGTAAATCCAGTACAAAAAAGCTGTAGTCAGACTAATTCTAGAATAGCACCGACTCAGAAATGTGACAGGAATACACTACTGTGACTAGCTCATCATACTCTAGACAGCACAAACTGAAATTACAATTCAGGGACAAAAATACACTATTTCAATGTGATTCATCCGTGATAATTAAGGATCAAACTGTATGTATCAGACTTCAATGAATAGCATTATGAGTTAAATCTGACCATAAAAGTATTAAACTGTTTAATGTCTAGGTGTCAAAATTTAAATTACAACTACACGTATCTTACACGGATCTACCTGCATGTGTTATAGATAATGGTGTACTGTACTAGGTAATATACAATGTATATTAACACGAACTTCACGATCATTATTTAGAGGTATAGGCCTAGCAACTTCTGGTCATCCAGCAAAGAAACAGGTATGTGGGTTAAATGAGTGTTTATCGACCGGGTGACGAACACCGAGCATCACTTTGATTGGTTAAAGTCATGAACAATAAAACGTTACGGTTTGAATATTGGCGCCCTTTGACTTCGTGCTTCTTCCTCGCTTCTTCCTCGCATTCATCCGCGGTGTAGTACTATAATGGATATCGTATGTTACCAGTGATAAGCTACACGGACAGGAAGCACTGGTTATATGCATCATTTGCACATATATTGTAAAGACTTATTTTTGTCTGATAAGTCCGAAGACCTATGTTAATGAAAAACTTGGAACCAAAATTGATCAAAATTGAACAATATCGACGTATTTTAATTACTTGTGAAAGAATATTTGGGCATAGAACAGTTATAACATGTGTATAGTTCTGGAATTTTGCAAATGAATAAGAATACTTGTTCCCTTAAACAAATATCCCTACACAGTGTAACTTGTTTGTAATGGTGTCGATGACTCGATCATGGTCTAACGAACGGTGGTAACAAGCTGTACACATCGTGAACGCAGGCTTTCATGTCTTCCTCATTCTCCTTTGTTGTATTAAAAACTATAAAATTTGCTACTGTTTTATATATTTCTTCTCTCTCAATGTCCTCAAGGAAGGTAATGTTAAATTGCAACCGTTTGGGTTTTATTTACACTCCCATTCTCTTCTCCACTTGGCCACGCCTGTGTGTTGTATCGGTTAAACCCCACACAGGACGTGGCCTTACACTCGCCCTCCACTTGGCCACGCCTGTGTGTTGTATCACGTCAAACCCCACACAAGACGTGGCCTTACACTCGCCCTCTTTGTTTACCAATGCTATGTGCCGTTTTGAGATTTGTTAAAGCTTTGTCACAAAATTTAAATATCTAGTCATTGAAAACGTTTGTAATGTGGATTTCTTTAGAAAGGCGTTATGTGGCAGAAAGGTAGCCTTTATTATGTAAGTTGTCTTTTTATAAAAAACAACTTGTGTTTCCACTTCATACTCTTGAAGTAAAGGTTATGTCATTGAGTACATCTAGATGGCAGGCTATTTCGGAGTTTAGTTTTTACGTTCAGTGAATAGATAAGTGTCTGTTCTGATGCCTCCTCCCGCCTGAGTCACCTAACCTGAGGTATATGCCAAAGGTCTATTACTGACGTAATGTTTGAATTGTAAGGATGCTGATGATGCCCACCCTCATGATTTGCTCTCAGCTGCAAGTGATATTTGGCCATGGAAATCTGTGCAGTTGTTTTCGAAAATGTCAAATGTAATAAACACAATAAATTCTTCTTTAACGTTACCTGGTCAGCATTTAGTCGACGTTCGTAATCAAAAATATATATGCCAGTTCTAGTGGGAAATTCCACGAATATCGCTTCTGTTGCTTCATGTTGATATTGTAATTAAGTTACCAGTTTGCATGATAATGTAATTAAATTGCAATGAACATCATTTTATTTTCATTTATCATGTTCAAGTTTTACTTCACTGAAAACGTTCAAATACGGAATACGTGATTTTATTGCAGCCACGGTTCAAATACGAACGAGAAATATTCATGATCGTGTTTCTCTGAAACCCAACCAACGGTTGCAGAACAGGCAAATCTGGACCCAGCCCATATATGTACACTGTAATTAGTGATAGCGATTTCGAAATGTTGCAAACCAAAGCCATTGTCCCCAGGGCCGGTCATATATAAGTACGCACAAATCGTTACCCTACACGGAAAGCCAAGTGACCATACGTCCTCTGGGTATTCAGCCAAGAGTATCATCATCAAGTCTCCCGACACGCGCGCGCGTGCTATGGTCGTCGTTGAGGCGATCACGGAGGCGGACCTTTGGCACCACGATAAGGGAGTGCAGTTGCGGACACGCGCTGTAACGCATGCGTCGTCTGCGTATCCGTCTGCATGCAATGAACTGGACGTTAAAATTAGGTAATGGTGATTTGGATGCAAGCACATCGAAAGAGAAAGTAATTTACTGTTTGTGATTATTTTAAAACTCTAAATAGAAGCTATGTAGTTGCTCATAAAAACAAGCGATTCCATGTACACGAACTATCCAATGCTGTGTGTGTTTCCTCCTGTCCATCATCGGTTATACGAGCTGTAAAACAAGAATCTGACACTCATTGCTGTGCTGCTTGGTTATCCGCGGTCACAGCCGGCATTTGAACCTCGCTCCGACACTTTCTCTGATCGCAGTGATAATATCGACACCACGAGCGCTGGATTTGACAAGTTACACGGGAAATCCCGGCCAGATCTGTATCCGATACTTCAACAAACCACTGACGCCAATACTCCCACCAAACAGCACCACACAATTATTGACACAAACATCGGGTTCGTTTGTACACTCTCGTCTTCCTGTTGTCATGTGAATTCGATATTTCGCCCCTTCTCTATTGTATACACCGCTTCCCTACTAGAAATATGTTTTTAATGCTTTTAGTTTATCTGTGCTATTATTTAACGGTATGATGCTTTGGTGTGCTGTCGGAGTGGAAGGGACTTTCTCTATATTCTATACTGAGATAATGTTGCCAATACTCGTTAACACAAGTGTACTTATAGAGGGCAGCTTTGTATTCTACAAGATGATATTGGCTTTCCATATAAACAGTTTCGTTATTCGCTGTCATTGATGAAATATTACCTAAAATTTTCAACGATGAAGATTTCACTCTAGGGGTGTTCCGAAAACTATTATATTTTTGGCCGGTGAATAAATCAGGTTTGAATATTGAGTATTGGTTTTAATAATTCTGTTTGCCTGTAATGCGCTTATGTATTCTGTCTAGGTATAGAATAGCATATATACTGCTCAGAAACTTCAGGATCGTATACAAGTGCAAATCTCTGAAACCAATGGTTTCCTTCCATCATCATCAAACTTTATTTCCTCCGAAAAAGGAGATATTTGTGTACCAGAAAAAAAAGCAAAAATTACAAAAAGGACAGAAAATGCCGCGGTAGTGCGCAGCTAAACAACTGTGTCCTCGCGAACGCGAGTAAAAGTCTTAGTCATGGTATCTTAAATCAGTCCATTCTCGTGAGTTCGCGAAGTGCGCACGACAAAGTATGCTGCATGCATTAGAAACAGTTTTTGTGTTATATCATCCTGAAATTTGGGACCTGTTTTGTTTCAAATGTTTCCATATTTAACAAATTACAATATTAATTCAAACGTTGGAAAACTTTTATCGGGTATGTTATTTATCTATAAAGCAAAGCAGCTTCAGATAGTTATTGTAAATATTGAGATACAACTCGTTATGTGGAGAATTGGCATTGTTAATATTGAGATACAACTCGTTATGTGGAGAATTGTCATTGTAAATATTGAGATACAACTCGTCATGTGAAGAATTGGCATTGTTAATATTGAGATACAACTCGTTATGTTGAGAATTGGCATTGTTAATATGGAGATACAACTCGTTATGTTGAGAATTGGCATTGTTAATATTGATATACAACTCGTTATGTGGAGAATTGTCATTGTTAATATTGAGATACAACTCGTTATGTGGAGAATTGTTTTGTGCTCATAGCAATCCTTTATCGAAAAAGCGTTTAGAAAGAACAATGTTCTAGGACGTGATCTCTGCTGTACTCAAGAGTTAACATAACTTTGTTTCCATCATAAGTACAAAAATCTTCTGCAATAAATCTTTGCTTTCTCTGTCTCTGCTCTGTCTCCCTTATAGATATTAAAGTAGTTAACAGTTACCGCTGTATATATATATCGTACGAAAATCGTATGTTTATCTAAATCAACTAAAATATTGTTTTTCACTGAAAATCAAGGCACATTGAGCGAATGAAATAGAAAACTGAAAACCGTTGACTGAACATACCGCATTGTCAGAGAAACAGTTGTGAAAGGGGAAGACTGGTTATATATAGATTTATTAAAATTAATTTGAAATGTATAACAAATTACTAGATACCCTTTGACATTGTTATTAACGAATAAGTCTGAACGCGTTGTAGTAAGATTGTTGTCTGTGTCGTTTTAAGGAAGTTTTCCGTCAGCTCGACTGCTGCGTGTTTTTCTGCCCATGCTTTCTACTAGGTGTTCCGTCTCGACTACTGGGTGAATCCCCGTCCTTGTTTTCTCTTAGATATTTAGTCAGCTCGGCTGCTGTGTTTTTGTCAATGTTTTTCGAGGTGTTCCGTCAGTTCGGCTACTGAGTGCTTCCTTTTTTTTTGTTTTTCCTATGTGTTCCGTCAGTTCGGCTGCTGAGTGTTTCCCAGCTGTATTTTCCCTATGTGTTCCGTCCGCTCGGCTACTGGGTGTTTTCCCGACTGTTGTTTTCCTATGTGTTCCGTCAGTTCGGCTGCTGGGTGTTTTTCCGACTGTTGTTTTCCGAGGTGTTCCGTCAGCTCGGCTACTGAGTGTTTCCCCGCTGTTATTTTCCGAGATGTTCCGTCAGCTCGGCTGCTGAGTGTCCCTACTCTGGTTTTCACCTTGGTAACATCTTCTCTGATTTATGCGCACGCTTTCGTCCACACTCAGACAGATTTAAGCTGAGCGAAATTAACACTCTTGTGTATATTTTTCGTGAATTTGAACAGCTGTGTATTGTGAAACACTTCATGGAATCAGAAGGAACTGTTCAATTTTACCTTAAAACGCTGTCGTTCTTTCGCATTCTGTGGCTAGTATTTTAGACGACACGGAAATCTATTTTGATACCGCCTTGATATGACTTACTCCACGCAGCTGTTATTAAGGGCGGATGAGCGGATTTCATTAAGATCTAATATATAAAAAGTGGTAACTAAACTTCGACAACCATTCCCAGGAGTGCAAAAACTGATAAGGAATAAATCAAGTAAGAGAGATAATGGGTAATATATAAGTGTGATTAGTCGGGTAGCCTTTCTAAGTTAGTGTACCAGGATTGCCATTGATTTGGCCGTGTGAGATCGATCTGTGCTTCTCTACCGTACGTACGGAGATGCCATGTAATGCCACGGACTTGTACTCTCGGAGACGCCACTACGGAATGGCTCACGAAAATCATACACAGCTACTTGCAGGGCTGGGTTTGTGAACATTGCGTCATATGGTAAAATAATGGAATCAGGAGCCATCTACGTGGAAGTTGTGTCACGGATGGCTGCAGTCTCGTGGTACTGCCTACACCAAGGTGGCTTTACTGCTATAGCGGTTGACATGGTCACTGATCAGCTTCTGTAGCAATGGGTATATATTAATAATGTTCTGCGCGTTAGCAAATTGCTGTTTACCTGTAAAGTAGCCAGAGGTTTTTACTACTGAACTTATTATCAGTGTGTATACGACCAATCGAAATTGTGTTAACAGTTCATAAATAATATCCGACGTTCATGAAACAAATTAGATGAAAACTGACAACGACGTCTGTAGGTGTGAATGCCGCTTGGGGAATATAGTATTGGCTGTTCGCCTCACCTGCCGCACAATACCCAATCAAGCATTTCCTTATAGATGATTTGGTGCTGTGCTAGAATGGATCACACCTGAGACCGAGGTCACACGTGGAACCGTCATGGACATTCAGGGCTCGCTCCTATGCGATCTCACGGAGAGTCTGAAATCTCACTGCTCTCTGAGCTTAAGGGTAAGTCTCTCACCACTTCGGCACGTGTAACGCCTCATACACGCGTCGGACGCTTGGGGAGAACTATATCCCTACTTTCGGTTAGTTGATCTTTAAACGGGCTATAGGTCATGCTTCGGAGATCAATTTTTCCGATATGTCGTTATTTTTATGTAGACTACGTTTCTTCCTGAACACTTTGGTAATGCAATATTTACTAGCGCTTTTAGATTTTGTTTTTGTAACAATTTAAAGTATTTTCTACCCGTAAAAACCCAAAGTCGTATGAAATGCATGAGATTGGGCTTTTGAAATGTCCGTTACAGTGTTCTGACCGATGGTCAAGTCTGACTATGATTAAGTTCTACCTCGGTCCTAGACTGTCAAACTTCCACTATGTAGACCTCACTTAAGCTTGCTGGTTGTAAACTGTCCTTGTGTAGTTAAGTTATCATTGATACTTGGTAAGATGTATTGGAGGTTGTAAACTGTCCTTGTGTAGTTAAGTTATCATTGGTACTTGGTGAGATGTATTGGAGGTTGTAAACTGTCCTTGTGTAGTTAAGTTATCATTGGTACTTGGTAAGATGTATTGGAGGTAGAATGTTGCTGACACTACAGGTTTTGCATGGAAGATACTTGTAGTTTGCTGAAACAATGTGGTGTATACAAAAATGAAAAAGAAAATCATGTGAATATTTTTTTCGCTTGAATGCTGATGAGACAAACCGATTATTCCTTTATGTATGTATGCATAGACCATTCCAGGTAAACCAGTCTGTTTATTGTGATGAAAGCATGTTTACTGATTCTGTGTCCCATTAATATTGATATACGTAATATGGTAATAAAATGTATATTGTACTTTATATCATATAACTCACGCATGACTTGATGAGCTTTTTTCTGTGAAGTTATCAGTCTGTATTTCAACTCGGATTTTTCTAGACCACCATCTTTGAACAGATGGTATATAATTCATGGTTTTTCTAGACCACCATCTTTGAACAGATGATATATAATTCTTGGTTGTTCTAGACCACCATCTTTGAACAGATGCTATATAATTCTTGGTTTTTCTAGACCACCATCTTTGAACAGATGCTATATAATTCTTGGTTTTTCTAGACCACCATCTTTGAACAGATGATATATAATTCTTGGTTTTTCTAGACCACAATCTTTGAACAGATGCTATATAATTCTTGGTTTTTCTAGACCACAATCTTTGAACAGATGCTATATAATTCTTGGTTTTTCTAGACCACAATC
>JAUMHH010117530.1:0-21175 GCA_032359455.1 Chlamys rubida
TTCGTGACTTTAGTTACAGTTACAAAACTTTAAAAAAAAAAAAAAAAAAAAAAGCAATAACGTAAAAGAAAAAACAAACAGTGGAAAAATACGCAATCTGATTTGACCTCCCCGCCGATGTGAGGTCGTGACAAGGGGTGCACATTATATATGTATGATGCAGAAATGGACTCTTCTCTTGGAATGACATTACTGTTCAGGACAACGTTTAATTATTCGCTTTGTCGCAGCGACCGGGAGCGAAAAAACGCCATTTCATTCTTGGAACCAGCGCTTTGTTGCTATTTTTTGCGTTTCGTGGAAGGTGAAAAATCCCATTTTGTTTGCAAAATAAATGTACTCTTTCTCTCTTCATTGCCGCTACAAAGAGAAAAGGTGAAAAGGCCAAAGTGGCCCTAAATCATCCATCAAAGGACAGCCTTTGATGAAAGTATATGTACCAATTGTCTGCGTTTAAAATAAGTGTTGTACACGGGCTTTGTGTTTATAATGCGAATAAACAAGAATCAAGATTAGTTGGAAGTCTTAGAAAATAATAATAATTCAGAAG
Organism: Chlamys rubida; assembly: GCA_032359455.1. Classification (NCBI taxonomy): domain Eukaryota; kingdom Metazoa; phylum Mollusca; class Bivalvia; order Pectinida; family Pectinidae; genus Chlamys; species Chlamys rubida. The sequence continues at coordinate 551 of JAUMHH010117530.1, forward strand.
AAAGATTACAGCCATTTTCACGTGATTGAAAATGTCACTCATCATTTTAAAAACAAAAAATAGGTAATTGATAATATATCTTACAACCCCTTATCTAAAGGCCTATTACAAACGTGATCTATACCTGTGAGAGAGAACAGGTGTCTCCCCTATCAAGTTGCAAGAGATGTCGGCCCTATTTGTATTTCCTCTCGTATCTTCGAGTGTCTACTTCGGCTTAATATGTGACGTCACCCACTTACAATGTAGTTATATTACCTTGATTCAGCACTTATCAACGATTTGTCAATTAATGACGGAAATCGAAACAAAACACCAGCTTTCGTCTTCATATGATCACAAAAGTTAGCCGAGCCCAGACACTAGCTAAAAGTTAACACTTCGGCCTTCTACGCAGGCGGCCGGGGTTCGATTCTCGAAGTCGTCGCACGCGTGGAATATCAGAGAAAGTGTTTTTCTCCTGCCCACACAACTCCAATAACCCAGGTGGAGTATAAAATGGTCTAGGACGGATGTTGCGGTATTAAAACAGGGGTTGGTCACAGACAAAACTTTTATAAAGGATTAAATGCAACGCCAACCTGGCCAGATCAGGATTCGAACCTGTAACCTCCTAACTCTAGACGGACGCTCTAACTAATTGAGCTACATGTCATGATCACCCCATTTGAATCTTATAAGGGAAAACATATCGAAATCCGAACTTCGATGTTTGAACATGCTTATAAAGTAAAAGAAAAAGGGAGTGTAAAAATAAGTTTCCCCTCATTCAAGGGGAGACAGAACATAAAATCTCAACCCTACTGATAAGATTCCTGGATTAAGGACACTCAGCAAGTAATACAGTAGTTTAAATAGATATCGGCGGCAATCCCACAAACATTGCGGGGCCAGGGACCTTAAGTACAGCGACACCGTCACACGACCTTATCAATGGGACATGTTTAAGTGGAAGAGATCATGTACTCTATGAATGATACATTAATTTACAGCAATTTGTTTAACCAAATTTCTATTTAAATTGTATACAATATTTTTTTTTAATTTAAAGATCGAGTACAATGAAATCTGTCAAATACGACAGCCCGTGGGACACAACATAGTAATACAATTAATCTGTTTGATCCGACATCCTGTAAGTTACAGCATAATGGTCAGATAAACCTGTCTAATCCGACGACCTGTACGGTACAACATATTGGTCAAATCAAACTGTCTAGTCCGATACCCCGTGGAACACAATATATATGATTCATATTAACCTTCCTAATCCGACAACCTGAAGGATAACGCACATAGGTAAGATTAACCTGCCTAATCCGACAGTCTGGAGGACACAACATGTTGGTCGGATTACACAGGTAGTGTGTTTGAACACTTGTATATGTCTTTATGAAGATACTGTCTAAAATTCGGGATATTGAAGACATTTACTAAAGGAATTAGCTACATGTACCTTTTGAAACATTACTCCAGATCTAGATCCAGAGCTGACTTGCGTTTTGAATGTACAAACATTTTGTCGATGACACAATATTATCAGATAAACTTATTGAACAAAATATATCAATTAACGCTCAAAAAAAGTAAGGACAATACACTACGTCTCTTTAATTTTATTTGCAAATTTCTGTTAATTTCAGATATCTTGAAATTTTAACAGCGTAACTCTAAAAATATATAGTCCACGTCATTGATTTTATCAACGAAGTATAATCATAATATACGCTGTATGCTATATATGATAATAACATACACTCAACTGTATATGCAGAAAGTTAATATGTGGCTATGAAATTATAACCTTTTACAATTGTATTAACCCACAATCCTTAAGTAACAGAAGCAAACTTCATTTACCTGAAGTGGAAAGTGTCAATCGATGACCATGCGCTGCGCAAAATAAACATAAAAATAAGGAAGATGTCTTCCCAAACTTGTTTACGTGTAGTTAGGCGAGTATTGTCGACCTGGGAGCTTCTTATGATTATAAAAACCGGCGTAAAAGTCTGACACCACTAGAAAAGGCTGTTCCGCCAGGTAAAACAGAGACATTGTCATATCTGATATAATAGAGTGCAGACAGATAACACAATGATAAAATTGTATTCATATTAAAATGGTATTAAAGTCAATCGATTTTCATACCTTGGGTAACGATTTTTCTCTATTCAGCGATACGCAAACCTTATGCCTGCCTCCGTTAATTTCCTTACGAGAGAGCTTAGTTAAAAGCTGCAAGCCAATCCCTGTCAAGTAGGCGGGGCTAAATAGCTGTTGAATCGCACGTGCTGCATATTATCTAGAGATAAACGAGCTCTCAAGGTATAATGGGCGCAACCATTGCATCAGTATAGTGTTATTCTGACAAAAAGTTTATGAAGTTCAAGTGTTAAAACAATCTTCAAAAATGTATATAGTTCAAGTGCTAAAATAATTAAAGGAGAAGAGGCGCGCGCCTTGTCTGGGAGCAGGATTATTGATGAATTCCGGAACGAACTTTTTCTAGGACGATGTGTGGTTTAGTTTATTAATTTATTTTACGTCTCAGAAGTATCGCCGTATGTGAAATACTACATATAAAACGGTTTCTCCTGGAATAAGGATACAATGGAACTCATCTTTGGAGATTCTACATACAAATGTTCTGGAAATAAAATCTGAAAACTTTCTATTAGTGATTAAAAAAACATCCTATTGGTTTTTTTATCAAACATGGAAAAAAAACGAACGGGTCCAGCATTCTCTATTGACAATATTCTTCACAGAGAAAAGCAAAATGAATTTTCCGGAAAGTTTTGTTTTAAGTACGGACAAGATTATTCAAGTTTCCGTTCACATGGAGGTAGTTTTTCTAAGGTGAATAAAAAGGAAACAGAACTTGGTGACGAACGTTCCGAAGATGAAATTGACATTGAAGGATCCGATTCGGAATCTGTGACATCACAAGGTTCGATTTCTTCGTCACCGACAGCGGAAATCTTAAACTTATCGATCCGGACGAACAAGACGGACACCACATACCAAATACAAGACTTTATGTCAGACACCGGACATCTCCCGACCAGTTTGGGAAGTCAACAAGGTACTTTGGTTGAATATAGAATATTTGTTCGTAGTTTGAATCGATCATAATTGAGAATTCATATCAGCGTTAATTTTTGACACGAAAAAGTGAGTTGGACTTGTAATCCATATCTCGTATCGATATCTTAAAATATGAAATATCACCAAAGTAAAAACGTAATTTATGCAACCATAATCGTACATATCGAGAATCTAGAACAATTCTATTAGAAGGAGCTCCATATGTTTTTAGTGTCCAAGATTGTCTTAATAAACATTGTACATAGTTATTCATTTCCAACTTAAGGATGTATGGTACATGAACGTAGCGTGTATCTACTTTAAAAAAGACTCTCATTCTAAGATAAACATCTCCCTTTTTTAAATAATTAATTGATTGATGGTAGACACGAAACGCATACAAACATACATATATAAATGACACTCATGTAATGCTGATATATCAAATATTATTGTCGGCAAAAAGGGGAATAAATTACATCTGTATAATGATTTTGATAGGATATCTCCTTAAATTATTGAAAATCGTGAAGAAAAAGTGATAATAAAATAATCATATGAGACAAAACCAATATGTATGTTTCAGGTACCCCGACCGTCCCTAGTTGTTAACTTCAACGCTAATTTTTGTATCTCACTCGAATGCACCTAAACGTCCCATTCGAACACGCCGAATCGGTGTCATTATGACACCTCGTTATTTAAAAAACCAAATTAAAATCCCGTATTATTACTTAAAAGACCTAAAAAAATAATGAAATAAAGAATACGATTCTTCTGAATAACGATCTTTGGTGATTTTTTGTAATTTCTTTAATTAACACCCCTCCCCATTCCCCCTACCTTATCAAATAAGAAACAAAAGTTAAAGTCACACAAGAAATCCCTACCGACCTACCCTTTTTTAGTCATGTTACCCGAAACAAACATATGTTTTGGCCTTATGTAAGTATATTAAAAATATCGTGTAACTAATTATCCTGGTTAGAAGGGGGAACACGTGTATGTTACATTTCAGTGATACTTTCCGAAGGTAAAAACTAAAAGTGTCTGGGGAAAAAAGATATTATTTAGCTCATCATAGCTAAAGCTGATAGATAAAAAAAAACTTTTTTTTTGTGGATTATGTAATAACCCTATGACGATATTGGACGATTTGGATGCGTTAATCATGATATACAACATGTAAAGAAAAGTGAACATCAATCTGATTAAAACCAGATCTTTAATTCCACTCCGATATTCTACGTGTTTTGCTGGAACGTATAGAGTATCTGAGTGGAATCAAATTTAAAGATCTGGTTTTAATCAGATTGAGTGAACATCGATTATCTAATTACGAAATTATTTAAATAAAGACTCTGGAGTTGGTGAAAAATATTCAAGCAAATATATACGATATTTATAGCTGTTAAATAACAGTCTAAGTAATATTTCAAGTGATATTTTTCATTAAATTATTTTTTTCGTCACTTTCTATATCATTTGTTGGAACCCTTTTTTATAATATTTATTTCGTATGTACAAACTTGGTACATAAAGGCGTTACGTCACGTTGATATAGTGCCTATGTAAAGTTAATTCAACACAATGACTGTATAAAGGTATCTTTCTGTTAAATTTTCGCTTGTTTCTGATTTAATTTCGCGCTGTGTTACGCTTCTTTTGCTCAGTGTTGCGGTTTCGAGATCGTGAACTCTGTAGTGTAATTAAACTACCAAAGATCAAAGCCGTGTCCAGGTAACGAATCATCTATAGAGATTGACCGATATAGAGATGTTTCTAGAGAACTAAGGCATTGTAACGATTGTAACTCCACTGACATGGAAGATGAATTTCACTTTCTACTAATTTGTAGTAATATTGCGGTTTATCAAAAATATCAAATTCTTCTGTTTTTTAAGGATATTCAGTTATTATGTCCAAAATAGTAAACAAGTATGCATATTAGGGAAAGTTATCTTTGGGGCTAACAAATTAAGAACCTCTTAATTAATTGTCATTGCACATTGAATGTACATCATCTCTATACATTCTCTATACATTGTATTCTGTATCATGTACTGATGGGCTTGTGGCCTAAAGTTTTAATAAATCTTGAATATCGACACTCTTTGTTCATGTACCTACCTGTACCTACACACGTTGTGATCATTTTTTATCATTTCCCTGTATAGAGTACTTGTTTCGCGAGTGTTTTCTCTCCCTTTGTACCTTTCTTTCTTTCTTTCCTTCTTACTTTCTTTCTTTCTTCTTTCTTTTTCTTTCTTTCTGTCCTTCTTTCTTTCTTTCTCTTTTTCTTTCTTTCTTTCTTTCTTTCTTTCTTTCTTTCTTTCTTTCTTTCTTTCTTTCTTTCTACTTTTTCCAGTTTTTTCTTTTTTCGTTTAAATACCATACAGTTAGCATGTATATCATAATTACACAAGAACCACACGTTAACAAATATTTATAAAATTTCTAGAACAAAGCGACATCTAAAGAAAACATTTCCCTTATAACCAGAGAAGACGGTATACCGAACTTTCGCTATCTACCACCAGATGTCTTATATTGTTTATCGTTATTTACTATGGTGAAAAGATGTAATTCTTAATGAAGTGTGAACAAATTTGATGACAATATCTGATTATCACGATGACGGGTCAAAAAAATTAAAATGATTGATTACAGGGCAATTCCTGTAAATATTTAGCAAACATTATGTAAACGTATTTACCGTGGTTTGTATCCTTAGAAAATAAACAAACACCGACAAGTTTATGTAGGGGAGTGTGCAAAATGTCTCCATATTCTCGGGCCTCAAGGGGTTATCTTGGATGGATAAAAATAAAATTATAAAGACATTTTTTCTTAAATGAACAGACTAATAGCTAGTAGTAACATTCTGATTTTAAAATCTTATTTTTTTTGGTGAGATTAACTTTTTTTTAATGAGATATAGATTTCGAAAAAAACTCAGGTTTTCAAAAGAAAAGAAACTATAAGCAAATTACCCCGTGTGGTACCTCACAAACGCTGTCATCATGGCTCTTAATCCATCTGTCATCTTGGTTCTGATTGGTCGAATGGAGCCCTCGCAGAGGAGACGGCGGATGGGTAACGAGAGATGAAGAGCTGATGAACGTGTTCCGTGGTCGAATATGTATTTTTGTTTGTCCGTTTCAACAGGAAACCTAGTCTTCGTGTTTCCTCAGAGCCTCGCGCTCTCGGCGATAGGACAGAAAAGACTTGTGCGTCTTAATTATTAAAAAGCTTTCCTAGACAACTTTTGAGATTGAGTCGTGAATACATGTTTAATCTGTCCGGTGTTTATCGCGATTGATAGAGACACGCGACACACATGCATGTTTAACCTGCTGAATTCTTCAAATCTATCGTGATATTGAAAACTTTTAAATACATGCGAGTCTGGTATTTTGGGTTTATAAATTGGTATATAGTAGGTATATAACCTATACGTTAAGTTGAGTTGGTTCCTTAGAAAAACAATATTGAAATAATTGAGTATTGACCATTTTACAACCGATTGATACTGTAATTATTTTTCTCAAATCTGACTGCTTCACATGATGACCGAATAAGACAGGTTTTCCTGTTCCTATACAGGTTAAACATTTCTAAAAGGAACGTCTAGAACTGCAAATGTTTTTTGCACTCGATTGTAAGACAATTAGCGTGCCAGCTGAAGTAGGCAAACAGCAGTAATCGTGAAACTCAATTAAAGTTTAAACGAATATCGGTAATTTGGAGTAAAATTTTGTGTGAAATATTAAGTTTAGATGGAGTTACCGTGTGACTTAGACTTATAAACTCTAGCGTAGACACGTAAATAACGACTACGGGAGGTACATCAGCCTCGAGGGTGGCTGAGAAAAAATGAATTTTACACAATATTTCGCATGCCTGGAGTTATTACAGTACACAGACTATTGACATAAGACCGGTTTAGACTGAACTGCGCATGTCCAAACGTATCGTGTGTCGCCTACACCCTTGAAAAATGAAGTAAAAACTCGTATGTGCACAAGACATAAAGTATGTTGGCATTTATTTAAAGATTAATTATTATGATAAAAACATAGAAATTATGTGAAAATTTCTCCGTTTTATGAAAACACTCATTGTTCGTGGTGAATTTTTGTGTTTATCGTTAATTGTATCTCCGTAAACTTAACGTCATTTTCTGATGACGGCGGTGAGAACTTGTATTTTCTTAATGTTAAAAATTGCAATTTGATCTCGAGATTTCCATCGTGGCACTAAATACTGATTGTTATCGGTCGAGGTACAAGCGACATTTTACAATTTATACAACTACATACACACCGTACAAACTACATGTAACATACAGAGATAATTGAAGCATTTTAAAAACAAAGTTAAAATCTACACTTGATACACATAAAGCACTGGAAAAGAAAATTGAATCGCAATTTAGCTGATCAGATAAGGAAATTTATGACGAAATTGCATTAGGTCTTGAAATTCGTGTTACTCTAACTCTCAGCTTTTCCGAGTGTGATGTGTTTTAGACGCTCACCAGCTTGGTTAATACTATAGGTATCTTATCTGTCCGAGTAGGCTATTACTTTTCCAAGCAGCTGGAGTAGAAATCCGGATCCTCGACACCAGCGTCGGTATTTTTTTTAGTTTACACCATTTACAAATATCTTAATATAACGACGTCACTCCATAACGATAAATGCCGATAACATCGAAGTATTTACCCGAACAAGTACCGGAAGGTTTCGGAGGTGGTCCTTCTGATTAAATGATAAATCTGAAGTGGATTCGAAAGAGATCTCAGATAAATCTTATCACGTGACTGGGATTTGTGTTTTTGTAAGATTATCTCGGCCGACGCTGATGACATGTAATGAACAGGAATACATTTCGGTCAGCTGTAATTATTGTTGTGATTTTATTACTGAAATGAAATTAAAAATTCTTATCTATTAAAGAGCCCTCTCCAGATTGTTGTATCGCCGATTGTCAAACTGAATATGCATAATGTAGTTACGTTGAGGGGTTTTCCGCGGTTTTATAAGTGATCTGGTTTAGAGGGTGCAAACACACATAAAACACATTCACATACGAGCTTACATGAATGTTTGTATTGTTTTGACAAACAGCTGATTACAAAGTGAGGCATTAAAGCAAATCGAGATATATTTTCATACCTTACGTTGCTTTGTGTGACTCGCTTTGTACGTGCACATGCACGTACTCTCAAACGCATTCACATTCAAACACACAAACAAAACAGTACAATTGATATATAGATGCATAGATCGCTAATATAAATGCTAGAATAGAGATTAAATGTAAAACAGACAACCTTCAACTAACAACAGTTAGCATTTGAATTTAAGCTCAAAAATAATATAATTTCTCAAAAAACAATCTGATCCCATATTTTCTGAGGTTTTTTGTTTGTTTTTTTAACGTGCCAAATAACGTTGTCGTTTTTATTTTTAGTCCGCCTCCCGTCGCGTAGGATTGTCATGCGCAAACTGCCATACGACCACAACTACGTTATGGCGTCGTAACAACGAGGGAGAACCCGTATGTAACGCATGCGGACTCTACTACAAACTTCACGGGGTATGTATAGACTTCTTTGAGTGGTTACTTTACACCTAATAACGAAATAACTGACTATAAATGTAAACATTTCTTAACATATTTGGTATAGACTAATTGGTAATTTTGTTTTAACCCTACTTGTACATCTGTATTTAGAGTAATGACAGATTTTTGATTATTTTGGAGATTTGTATAAGACTCATTGATATAGTTACTTTAAGACCCATTGTTATATATTTATTTAAAATTTATCGGTAGATTTCTTTATGACATGTTAGTAGATCTGTTTTATTTAAGCGATTTTTACTTTGAATAACTGAACTTTTGTGATTTTAATTATAATATGTGATTGTTTATTTCAAGATTAAAATTAATTATCAACGCATCTAATAGACATTTTATAAGACAATTAGGTCAATCAAAACACTAATGAATGTACATGTGTCATCGCCGTAATAATTCTTTTTTCTATTGACATGCGATGTATTTTGATAAAAACAATATACGGAATGCTGTAAAGGACGTGATGACAAACAGTTGTTTGAATATTTATTTCGTATTCACAGGTAAATCGTCCATTGGCCATGAAAAAGGATGGCATTCAAACGAGAAAACGAAAACCAAAGAGTATGGCTAAGAATAAATCTGCTCCCAAGTCAGAACAAAATGGTGAGTTATATTCCCTGTCTTTTCTAATTATCTCCCCTTCGTCTTTGGACTTTGACATGAACAGTTAGCAGGAAACAAATTAGACGAAATCGTACTGTAACAGGGACACATTAGATAAATTACAGTACAGGTAAAAATGTTTCATCCGTTTGACATTTTTTCAAAAGTATTTCATTTTTTTTTTCAAAATATTTCTGTCCTTTTTTAACATCTGCTTCTGGCATAGTAATTAGTTAATTTATAGAAAGATAATGATCTTGTTTTCATTCTGGTACATTCTACTAGAATGTGTGCTAGGGTTATCTGGTGGAAACTAGTGGTTATCATTTGTTCAGCTGCAGGTAACACCCACTGTATCTCTCAGAGATCCCCATCAGATAGATTAGATTTCGAGAGGAACAATATTATGATAAGGAAAGATAAGACAGAAAATGCTTTCCAACATCAATTCATACTTTGAAATTACCTACTTCCGGTTTCGCGACATCATACTCTACCATAAATTGGCTCGTTAGATTTCGACAGCATGCCGGGATACGTTAGATTTAAAGATGTGTCTTGTTTGCACTCCTGCTGTGTCACGTTAAAACCTTTTGCATTTGGTCTTTCGGCGTCGTACTTCGGGGGCGCTTGTAGCTAATATACTATATTTGTTGTTATCAGCTGATCAAACAGGGTCTGGTTACAAAGGTCAGAGCTCCAGCTGACCACGTATCACGTGACTTCTGTGTAGGTATATTACTGTAGTATCAAAATGCTAAAATGGTTGGTTAAAGATCTATAACTAGAAAACAAGGATAGACTTATTTTTCTTTGAAACTCAAAACCTAAATGGTAGACTTGAGCAGTTGAAAGAAAATGATGGTAATTTTAGCAATAAGTGATTCAAAGATTTTTTGTCTACTCACAGACATATTGTAGCGTAAAGAAATTGCATTATTCAATCACAAATTATAACGTTTAAAGAAATTCTTTTAATCCGACTAACCTTGTAGAGTAAAGACATTATTTATTTGAATACAAATTGGAACGTGTAAAGATATTATTTTATTTCAAAACAAAGTATAACGCTAAGAAATTATTTCATTCCAACACAAAATATAACGTAAAGAAAATATTTTATTCCAACTTAAAAAAATAACGTAAAGAAAATATTTTATTCCAACCTAAAAAAAATAACGTGAAGAAAGTATTTTATTCCACCCCAAACATAACGTAAAGAGATTATTTTATTCCATTCCAAAAATTAACGTAAATAAAGTATTTTATTCCACCCCAAAACATAACGTAAAGAGATTATTTTATACCATTCCAAACAATAACGTAAAGAAATTATTTTATTCCAACCCAAATCATTAGGTAAATAAATTAGTTAATTCCAACACAAAAAAGAACGTCAACAAATCATTTCATTCTGACGCAAAACTGAACAGATAAATTATAACATTAAGGGTTATATTTTTCCAATAAAAATTATACAGTACAGTTTTTTTGTCATTCCAACACAAATTATGATGTTAACAGTTTATTCAGATAAAAAAGTAACGGTAACAGTTGATGCTAGCCTAAACATAAATTTAAACTGCAAAAACGTTTGAATTATTACAATATAAATTAAAGCGTAGAGTTTATGGTATTCCAACACAAATTATAACGTTATTACCATACAGTTTCTATGGAACCCGTTTAGAAAAGAAACATCGGTTATTGAACACAATTTTATATCAAATGAATTAGCGTTTTTGTTTAAAAGAAGAAAAGAATGTCCGTTTTAACACTATTCCATTTTTATGTGAATAAATATGTTACTGCTGACGAGTTTACATATTTAGTGTTTCCGAAGAATCTTTGAGAATTTTGTTATTAGCTTGAAAAACAGTTACATTGTTAAAATAAAAAATAACAACTTTCATAAAAAAGTGAATGGTTTATTGTCTTATGACCTTTTATATGTAAAATGAAATCGCGTTAAGGAAAATGTTGGAATAAGTCACTGTTTCTATATTGCTTCCCTGTCTTCTTGTATTATATGATCTTTAACAACATTATTGCATACGTTTCGTAAGGAGAAAATGTAAATGGAGCACGTTTTGTCCTATTTCTAACGTTTTTGGCATTTTCATAGGACATTCAAAATGACTCGAAATCTAAATGTAATAATTATGAAAACCATTTACTGTGATAGTTGAATTAAACCTATCAAATCTTGACACATTCAGACGATACGAGTAAGTGAGGTCATTACCAGAGGGTTAAATACAATTTTATAAATCGTCTGAAAACAAATGTTAGCTTTCAATATTTGTAAGCACATGGCTGCTGCCGGGAACAATATGGGACTTGTGAGATAATTATACTTATCTGGAATTCTTGGCGCGGCCAATTAAAACCTCCCCTCTGAATACATAAACATTTCTATGATAAGGCGATCCCGGGGAGTGAACCTATTGAAAAGTAATTCCTAATTTCTTTTGCTCAATAGGATGGATATGAATTAGCTATTTGAAATCTAATACAAAAACACCAGAAATTTGAAATAAGAACATTTTTTTATCTAAATGATAATCACATTTAAACTGCAGTGACACGATAACATCAAATTATGTTGTAATTCAGACACAGGCTGGTTGATAACACTGTCAGGACACGCCGGTAAAACAGTTATCTTATAATTATACACAGTCGTGTTTCTTCATTGTGTTTACATGAGATATTGTTTTCTACATAACCTTAAGTATGCTAGAACTTATCCATTGTGTATACCTATGTCGTAGAATGAGCTTATTCGTCATTACAATGATACAATAAAGCGTCGACAAATAACAAATTAACATCCTAAAGAATATCATAACTTTTACAGGGTTTGCATGGTGTGGTAACATATATATATATTACTGCCCCTTCCATTCTTCATCTCTCTTTCTCTCTATCCTATTACCCACGAAGTGAAAAGTCATTGCCTGTTTGTAAAACGGATTCAGATTTAAATAAAGTGTTAATTTTGTTTTTGAACCTTTGGTAGTTCTGGAAAATGAAATAAAGTTTAAAAATACAGCGCTTAGTGAAAATTACTCAAACAACTTTTAACTAGGTGACATGATCAGACAGAGGTAGACAAGAGAGGCCTTATTTATGGGCTTGAGGTTAGGCAGTATTGGTTGAATTATATTTAAAGATTAGTGTTAATTTAGCTGACTGAGCAGGACTAAGAAGCTATGTCAGTATGTTAGTCGAATCTAAGTCAATTTTTCAAATTCATTTTCAGTTTATTACAGATGTGTTTTGTTGTCTTTGAAAAAAACCAGTGCAAGCAATGTTGCATGATTAAGGCAATGTTGTGTAGGTACTGAACATTTATCCCTGTAAAACGATCAAACAAAACTGTAGGGACAACAATAGAGCATATCAATTTGAATCCTGAACTGACATATTTTGTATTAAGTTTGAATAAGAAAGATATTATTACCTTTATTGTCTTTGCCATCATTTCTTGCTTACAAAACCATGAATGTATGATGTCATACTAATATTTCAATTGTCAGCTATAAAAATAATATTGTTTGTTACCTAAATATCATTAATATTTTGTTTTCTTTTCAATTACAGATATCAAACCTGCTCTCTCTCCGAACAACAATAATTTATCCTCTGGTCAAGGTGGACATGTGACCGGAAGCGGACACGGAACACCCTCATTGAACGGAACAAACGTCACCGCCCTCCTTGGACCTACTTCCGGTGTGACACCACTCACAGCTGTTGGTTCAGAACATTCGTCTCTATCTAGTCCTGTAAACCTAGCCGCTGTTACTCACTATTCCTCACCGTCACCACCCAAGGCAGTTCCGGTCAAGATGGAGTCCGATCTCCATGGACACGGTGGTCACGTGTCCGTCGGTGGCATTCCTCACTCAGACAATTCCAGTTTAAGTACTGTTGCAGTCGGTGCTAATTGATTTTAAAGCCATGATATATTGTTTAATGTCTTTTGTACAAAATGCGTGAACTGGATTGAGATGTAATGGACAATGGCAAAATATGTTCCAAAGAATGACGGGAAAGAACGCGTGCCCGTGAGAATTGACTCACGAGTTTTATATTGGAGGTAGACTTAACATTGTCAAATACGTGATTCTTTACTACCGAGTCATCACCTGAACATCTCAAAACTTTAGTACGACACTTATTGCTTGGGATCCATACTCAATGAATAGTTCCTAACATACTCAAATAAATCACGTCGGGGTTTTAGAGAACCGAATTATCATGAAAACATAAAACCAGGTGGTAATATATCTTGCTCATCAAACCTTCCATACGAAACTGTGGACAACAGTATTTACCACAGCTCTACCTCAGGAAATACGAAGCTACGACTCATCATAGTTTGTGTTCAACTCTATATGTTTCATGAAGTACAGTAAATGTCAACGGTTATTCTGTTATGTTGTTTTCCCTTCCTTAAAATGTTCAAATGTCAAGGTAGACATTTTAGTTGGTTGGTTAGGACCAGTAATGAGAAAATTTAATTTGTAAATGTGGAAGGGCGGACTTTTGAGAATGTGAAATTATACTTGTATAAACCAAGTAATAGTGAGTTTGGGAGGTTTAGTAGTGAAATGTTTTGTAGATAGATTTGCCTTAACTTTTGTGTAAATATATAAATTGTTCTCATATGGTATGAACCTGTGATCCTTATATATATCTATATGTATATCTCAATGAAAATGATAATATTTAATTATACAATTTATGAAAAAAATTAGACAAATCATATAATTGTTTCGTATCCAATCTTTAAGAAACATATCATATTGATTACCACTTTCAGTCAATGAATTTCACTATGTCATAATGTATTGAATAATATATTACAATGCAGAACGTATTTATCAAACACAATTATAATCGCACATTTGTCATAAACATTTGGAGGAGAAAGTCTTTCAAAGTTAGTGTTATGAATATTTTAAACTGAGTGTCATATTCTCTTTTTTTATTGGTAAATTTGAATATATCGGAACCACAAATCATTGGATTTTCCTTTCAGCAAATTTGACTGATTATCAATATCGTAAATACTGTAAACCTTTCGTTTGATTATATCAAAGTTTGAGAAATACCTTCATGGTTATTTGTTATATTTCGATATTCTCTTATTAAAAGGTTAACTTGAAATACGAAGTGATCAATGGTCTCTAAAAGAATAAAAAATAAGTCGATACAGACATCTAAACAGAGTACCTATTTACTTGGCCATATATCCGTGTCCTCCTTTAAGGACTAAGCAGTAATACGAATTGCCAAAAACAATGAAACCCGTGCCTAAAAGTTAGAGTAGACTTGTTTTGTCAACGGGGATAATTGTTCGGATTTTAGGTGATCTCAATTATTACAAATTATCTTCCTTTGTTCTTATTTTCTGAGAAATCAAACCCTTACTTTATTAAAACTGAAGTGTCTATATACACCATACGTTAAGCACGACTTATTGCTCCTTAGATAGGTTATTAATATATTATCGTTGGAGAATTGAGATTTGCCATTTTTGTGCGATTTTTGTCTGGAGATTCGTCATTGTTAAATGACCTTAACCACATGCCATTTCGGTAAAGACGTTTTTTGACGGAGTTCTGTAACTCATAATCATAGGCCTTATACACTAACAACGAAGTTTGGTTCGTACTTATTTATGGGTAAAGTGAAAAAGATTGTTATATAAATGTCAGAGAATGAAAGAGTGTAAGATATTTATTTTTATAATTGTGAATTAGTGCCATAGAATTATCACAGTGTGAAATGTGTTATAGATTTGTTTTTTTATATTTTTCTGACTTAATATTTTAACATGTTCAGGTGCTGTTGTAAAGGAATACACTGACATTTTCTGTAATGTGTTTTTTCCCGCACAGTATTGAAACTGCTGGTAAATTATAATTTTTCATCAAATATGAATATAAAATGAATTGATATATTCTTATGATAACTAATCGATTTGGAAGCTATATTTATACCAGAAAAATAATTTCGCGTCAAATTGAATTTCGAAATTGATACCAACATTTCTCAACTATTGAAATAATATTTATAATGATAGGTAGGGTATTTCGATACATTTTACAGATTAAATCTCGTTTGCCAAAAGCATCTTGCCTTTTTCAGAATCCTTGCCTAATTGGATCATTTTTCTATGTATATCTTGATAATCTATGTAACAATTAGCCGTACTTGCAAACTCCAGTATTATACATCATACATAGTCATGATGCGTGGATATATTGTATACATGAGTTATTTTTCATCTGACATTATTTCAAAAAACAATGCCTATGTTTTGATATATATACATTCATGAATATGTAAATTAAATCATGAATATGTAAATTAAATCATGAAAATAAAACTCATGGAAATATATATTTTGTGTTTCTTATTTATATGTTTATGCTGATTATAACTATTAGTTTATCCATTATTTAAATGGAATCTTGCATTAAATACGTATAATGTTAACGATATTTAGTGATTGATAATACCCGGACGAATGAATGAATGGATTTGTTGTTAGGTACGAATCGTTCTTTCGGAGAATCTGATCCTATACTTCCTGTATTTTCAAGGGTCTCCATAGAAATCTTTCCTTATTTCAGATTTTGCATTAGTTAAATTGATTTGGAGTTCGACTAACGGCTTTCTTTATGCTTCCGTATTCTCTTGAATACAATATACTATGATGATTGTTTAAGCCATTAAGGCAATAAAGCGCCATCATATTAGCGATTTGAAACTTTCTTGATTTATTTACTTCCGACAACTTAAGGAATTTTATATTTGGCGGAATGACCGATATAAAATGTGTTAGGCATCAATAGGTAACGGTTTAACTATTAATTTAAAATATGTGGATAATTGTAAATTCCTGCAATGGGATGGACGTTTGAGTAACAAATAACAGCAAGGAAAAAATCCACAAATTATTGATACTTTTAGACACACGTAATACATTGTTCAACAGTAGAACAAAAACATCAAATAATAATAAAATAGTAACCTTAAATATATTCTTGATACAGAAATGTATATGATGGAGACATAATCTCAAAACTGATCTGTATCGAGCACTGATATAACTACCAATATTCAAATATTAAGGAATTCACACTTTAATGGCTCAGTGAATATTTCCGTGGGAGGATATTTTTATAAACTATACACTTTTTTAAGGAATCGAATAATGTTGTGAATTTGACGTCTCTGTGCAAGAGATTGCCACCCAGTTTCTCAAAAATATAATTGAGCTCTAATAGTACGTTTCGTCCCCCCTGTTACGATACCCTCTCAGTTAAAACTAATAAATATTCGGTGCAGGCCATCTTCAATTCAGGAATACCCTAATGACATTCAAACCATGACCAGTTTCTAGAAACCCCATACCTATCCCCACCTCTCACAAACAAAAGAAACCAAACACCACACAAACAACAATACTGCACGTAGCAAACGTTTCATATCTCAGCTGTGATCTATTATGAAACTTGAAATTTGAAATTTTTGAAACCTTTTTTTTCTCCATCAGGGCTTCAGCATGTTGATTAGATTATAATTACTTCTTATTATCGACAAAAATGTCGATACACATAACACATAACAGCTTCAATACGACACACCCAAACAAAACGAAATACAAGAACAGTAACTGACGACACACCAAAACAACACGAAAGACAACAATAGGAACTCATAGGACACCGATACAAAAATAATGACAACAATACGAACTGAGGAGACACCAAAACAACACGAAAGACAACAATATGAAATGAGGAGACACCAAAACAAAATGAAAGACAACAATATGAACTGAGGAGACACCAAAATCAAAAAGACAGACAACAATACGAACTGAAGAGAAACCAAAAACAAAAGACAGACAACAATATGAACTGAGGAGAGACACCAAAACAAAGAGAAAGACAACAATATGAACTGAGGAGACACCAAAACAACACGAAAGACAACAATAGGAGTTCAGGATACACCACAAAAGGAAAGACAACAACAGGAACTGGGGAGAAACAAAAAACTAAAGGAAAGACGACAATAGAGACTGAGGAGACTACAACAACAAAAGGAACGACAACAATATGAACTGAGGAGATACCAATAACAAAAGGAAATATAACAATAAGAACTAAGGAGACACCAAAACACAAAGAAAGGCAACGATATGAACTGAGGAGACACCAAAAGAAGGAAAGACAAAAACAGGAACTGAGGAGACACCAAAAAAGGAAAGACAACACTAAGAACTGACGAGACACCAAAAAGGAAAGACAACAACAGGATCTGAGGAGAAACAAAAACAAAAGGAAAGACGACAATAGAGACTGAGGAGACACCAAAAACACAAAGAAAGACAACAATTGTTACTGAGGAGACACCAAAAGAAGGAAAGACAAAAACAGGAACTGAGGAGACACCAAAAAAAGAAAGACAACCATAGGAACTAAGGAGACAAATCTCTCCATTTAACAATTTAAATTAGTTCTTAAAGATGTGTACATTCTCTGATCTATGTCGTGCGTTTGAATGGTTATTTTCAGCTTTCTTTTTCACTGTAATTGTATAATTGCGAGTGTATTCAGGGATTGTCCTGAATCATCAAAATTTACTGTAGGAATATATTTATAAATCAATGTGCTTTACAAAAACATAGGTAAAACAGGCGCATCATACATTTACTGAGGTATACAACAGAAATATACTATAAATCTCAGCCATTGAGACTGTCAGCTAGTTCCCAAAGCTGACCTCACTCCTTATCTATATTTTTAGCCCCAATCCCTTATATCAGTGATATAATGTATATAACATTAAGAATTATTTAAGAAATACATCAGTTTGTGTAAGTGTAACATGCAGCCTGCCACGACAGATACAGTCCATCTGGCCCACACAAGAACAGGAAAATAACGTTCGTCTGTAATGTGACAATATCCTCGTTCTTTAGCTGTCCGCAATCTATTATTAAGATATATTAGTTCACTGACAGAAATTGTACAATAAAACACAAAAAACGTTGCAAAATGTATTTCCCCTTGATTTTTCTGCAAAGTATCGCGTTACATGTTCAGTGTTATGCTTCAATATATTAGCAACTATATAAGTTCTTAAAATAACACATGTGATATTTAAACAATACATAATTCGTACTAACGCTTCTTGAAATAATACGAGGGTTAGTAATACCATGAATAATTCGTAATATACAGCTTTTGACATAATAGTGTGATATTTATTACAACGAATAATCCGTGATATACACCTTTTGAAATAATAGTGTGATATTTATTACAACGAATAGTTCGTGATATACAGCTTTTGAAATAATAATGTGATATTTATTACAACGAATAGTTCGTGATATACAGATTTTAAAATAATAATGTGATATTTATTACAACGAATAGTTCGTGATATACAGCTTTTGAAATAATAGTGTGATATTTATTACAACGAATAGTTCGTGATATACAGATTTTGAAATAATAGTGTGATAATTATTACTACGAATAATTTGTGATATATTGCTTCTTCAAATAATACGTGTATTAGATTTCTACTTTAATCAATACGCATGTTACATCTACGTTAAATGATACTAGTAATTGATCTACTTTAACCAAAGCATGTGATACATTACCTTTAAATATAACATGAGAGACACCTACTTTATATAATACAGGAGTACATATCCTACTACTATTTACTCTTGCTTTCCATTTCCTCTGTTTTCTATATAAATGTAATATCCAGAAGATCTGATTCCATTAATTTATGTAATTGACTTAAAAAAAACAGACTGATTTTTCACGATTTTGGGGATTTTTTTTATCAAATAATTACAATTGTTTTTATAAACCTTTCATGAAATTAAAACTAAAAGGAGAAAAAAATGTGTTTAAAAAACGGATATATAAACTATGTTCAATATTTAATTGTTATGTTGTGTATTCATATAATTTTATATAAGCACAGCACATGTACGAAGACTGTTTCCAGTTTATACATATATGTATACATGTATAAATACTCTTAACATAGGATTACAAAAAATGGTGTAAGATTTTCCCTAAGAAACACAGACACAATACTAAAATAAAATCCATTCATGTTTACAAATCGTTTTCTTCAATGGGTGCGTACAATGTCTGGGACAAAGAGGGGTCGCTTTCCGTTGTTTGAATGAACATGATCAAATTATAACGTCTATTTCTTAAGTAAGTGCTTTCTTACGTTCAAATTGGACAATTTGTAAACCTGAAGTCGTCTTTGCCGGGAACAGAACACTAAGACATATCGCAAGCTTACCACACCTATGATACACAACCCTAAACACCCATTTCCCTTACTAAAACTGCATTTTTATGGAAGTACATTGTATATGATACATATTATTTCAGATATCAACAACATCATCTCGTCCTAGAACAAAAGTGTGTTATAATCCAACTGATCACTGAGACATGCTGAAAGCTGTCCATGCAGTTTATACGATTGACAATAAACAAGTATAGGAGACCTGCTATACGTAACGTAACAAAACGTCCTATTACGTTTAATTGACCAGCTACCTGCATTGCACACAAAAACGTCGACCCTCCTCCAAACAAGAGAAACTAGATACGGACGATAATGGGAAGCACTTGTTTTTATATTGCTTGACCTCTCGACAAACGTTTTATGGTGACTCTTCTCTAAGTGTGCAATTAACTGCAGTACACCACAAAGAACGTAGCAACCCACTTTAGTTTTATTGACGCTTTTCTCATCCTAGTTCCTTCGACTTTTGATTTGTGATTTCAGCTATTTGCTGTCTCATAGATTTAAATTAAAAGCGTTATTATTTATGTTTTATAAAAAATGCTATTTTTCGTTCTCAAGATGATGTGTAATAAGAATCAATTTGATTTTAAGTACAAAATTATGTTCTGTTTATTTTGTGACTATTTTTATGTTACATATCCGATAACCACTGTGCTATGTTATATTTATCACATGAGTACTATGTTGTATTTATCACATGACTATTGTGTTGTGTTGTATTTATCACATGACTATTTTGTTGTGTTGTATTTATCACAATCACATGACTATTGTGTTGTGTTGTATTTATCACATGACTATTGTGATGTGTTGTATTTATCACATGACTATTGTGATGTGTTGTATTTATCACATGACTATTGTGATGTGTTGTATTTACCACATGACTATTGTGAT
>JAUMHH010117641.1:0-21170 GCA_032359455.1 Chlamys rubida
CTCGCGAGGAGGTCTTGTGGTGTCGTCGCGAGGAGGTCTTGTGTTGTCTTCGTGAGGAGGTCGTGTGTTATCCTCGCGAGGAGGTCTTGTGTATGTCTTCGTGAGGAGGTCTTGTGTTGTCTTCGCGAGTAGGTCTTGTGTTGTCCTCGCGAGGAGGTATTGTGTTGTCTTCGCGAGGAGGTCTTGTGTTGTCCTCGCGAGGAGGTCTTGCGTCCTCAATGTACATGTACTTGTCAAATTATTTCATCTTACATCTTTCATTCTATAATTTTCATACCTTATTTTTCACTTCAATGATGATGTGCCCTACGTCTTTCATTCCCATTTCCGGGCCTGCAGCGGCCGAACGGTTAATATTTTGATATTTTCGCAAGTGCATAACTGTTATTCATAGAATATATTCGGTTCGATCTTTCGTCAGTTTTATAGTCCATCCTCCAAGACTGAAATAAGAGAGATATATGCTGTATTGAGACGATATCAAAATAAGGAAATGACAGGGCTATTATGACGTCAAAACGGACAATGCGCATTTTCTGGAATTTAAGAAATTATTCGGGTAGTCGTGTTTTTGTTCTCTTTTTCGTTGTTTCACATTTCAGTTTTACAAAACATCTCAATGGATTAAACGGCGCTAACATATTATCTGTGTGTTATTGTGTTATCTCTGATCTCAAAATTGTTTTGGAAAATATGACGATGAAGAAAGAAACACATTTCATTGACAGAAGTACAGACATACTTTTCTCGACTCAATGTCTTTCCTTTCGAAAGGCTTTTTCTGAGAGTCTTTGTGTTTTAGATACCCGAACTTTATGAAGTACTTCTGAAAGCCACGTGTTTTATTTACTCCTTCCTCAATAGACATTGAGATATTGCTTGAAAATAAAAATATGAATGCTCCACACAACGGTAATCATGGGGCCCACTAACCTTAAGGATGAGGTGAGACCTATTATAAAAAATGTGGTCAGTGTGAGTGAAACCAAGCGTAGAATTTGACCTTAATGTGTTTTTGCTATAGATTAGGACATATTCCCGCTTTTCTTCTACTAACAATACCGTACCCGACCCCTGAAACGCGCAAGCGCACGGACAGGTTAATAAGACAGTCTGAATCAGAAATCGTCCTATAGCTGTTCCTGGGCTGAGAGGAGACATGCCGGAATATCGTGTGATCTATTTTGATGCCCGCGGAAGGGCAGAACCCATCAGGTTAGCACTTGCTGCTGCTGGACAGGTGTTTGAGGATAAAAGAGTCCAAAACGAGGAATGGGAAAAAATGAAGTCAGGTAAATAATAAATTATTTGATAAATAACTCTCCTCCGACCTGCTTCCAAATTAGCAACCGTTTTAGTTTGATATTAGCAATAATGTTTTACATTTGTCCAATTGCTATACCAGTCTGTTTAACAAGATAATAATAATACAAGTTAGTTTTTGGAAAGAAATTATTATTTTATGTCGTTTTATTTATTTGTTGGTCAGAGATGTAAAACTACTATTCAAGCCCTGAAATGTAAAACTGGGGCAACACCCATATACTGATATAGGTCAACAGGATTGCGAAATAACCTCAATACATTGTAGGAATACTGTAGGAATTCAAAGAAGATTTCCTTGCAGATAACGGGAAGGTCATTTAACAGTTACTTCCATTCCCTCGTATTCCCCCTTTCCTGTCTAGGGACCTTTGATTATGAACTCTTAATACATAACACGATGGAAAGTCTGGCAGTAGTTGAAGCAAAAATATAAAAAGAAACAATGTAAAGGTATATCTCTATTCATAATTGTTTTATAGTGATATTTTCAAAAATCAAGCCTTGACGGCCACACTAATCTCTTCAACTAGTGGCACGGTTTATAATTGTTCTTAATTTGAAATTAAATAGTGCTCCTCTGATTTTTGAAATTCATTTGGCTAAGGGGTTTATGAACCTTCTGTTTCAACAGTCGTTTAAACCAATTTGGGTGTCCAGTTGTTTGGTCCATAGTTTCACCGAGTAGTCCTAGACGGATGAAACAGATGTAGAGTGCAGTGTTATTCAGTTGTGTTGCGTTCTACTATAACAATACAATTCGGTAGACTTTGCTGTTAGATTTCTTAGTCCACGAGGTTTGCCGTTACCTTGATGGCTACAGTTATCTCCCGAATAGTGGCAAGGCTCATAATATACACGCTTTACTCATTATTAATTTGAAATTAACAAGTTCTCTCGTCTAATTTTTGAACTACATACAGTTTAAAGGTTTTATACACCTCCCCTTATGATTCAACAACAATTTAGACCAATTTTGGATGTCCAGCTTTTTGGCCCCTATCATAAACCGATGCGTCCTAGGAGGTTGATGAAACAGCTGAGTATGGTGCATCATTTTTACCATTTTTTTGTACATTTGGAATAAAATGATCCTTTTAGAAACAAATATCCCCTGTTCTTTTCGTCTTCAAGAAGGAGTATTATTAAAATGATGACCCTTATGAATGTTAAATAGAAAATTAGGCTGTAGTATATATATTTAATTATATTTATAATAATGAGTTTTATTCATTTCTATTGTAAGATAACAAAGCTAATAAAAATACCTCGAGGAATCTAGCTTTAAAATAAATAAACAAATGAACGACTAAATAAATTATTGCATGGATATTTGGTTTGTTACAAAATATAATTAATTTGTAAATAGCGTACACACATATATATTGATTGTATAATTGTTATTTACCAAAGTATACAATGTATGGATACACACAATCGAAAAATGAATACAATAAAAATAATAAACGAGTCGAAGACCACCACTCATATTAATTATAATTGAAATAGAACAAAGATATGCAGGGATAAATTAGTGAATAAATGGAAATATGGAAAACTGATTAATAAGCATAAACTGCGATACAAACAGCAACATTACATAACACTATTTTCCTTTATCCTCATTGGTTAGATCATAAATGTGTGGAAGGGATTGCAATGCATTGCAATGGAAGGTTACAGAGCAAATGTAAATATAAAACGTTAAACCTAACAGAAGGATACCATAGCCGTTGATTATTACTTATGATGTTTTTTTCACAGTTATGTTAAAGTCACCTCAACAGCTCTAAAAGGGGTATTTTAATGAACATAGCTGAACATTATTTTTACATTTTACATAATATTGCTTCTGCGATTGAAGGATGCAAATGTGGCCAATATCGCCTTCAGTGTAAAGGGTGAACTATAAAGAGCCAAATAAAGGACGAATATTTCATTGGGCAAAACTTCCCTGCGTGTATTTTTTTTTATAGCATATTTTATCGTTGAAGCCGGTGAGGTATATACGTCCGTTTCGAAACTACGAACAATAAGTTGTTTTCGTTCTATTCTATGTTTAATTTATCAATCAATCTATCAGCAAGGTAAAATAACAAGTTTTTTTCTCCGTATTATTTTCAGAAATGCCGCAAGGTGCAGTGCCTATATTGTCTGTAGACGGACATATGATTGCACAAAGTACTGCCATCTTACGATATATTGCCCGAGAATATGGTAAGTATATTTTGCTATTACAATTAACTATTATAGTATGCCATAGACATCTCATTGAATTAACTAAAACGTTCGTCTACAAATAATTGAATTATGTAAATCATAATTTTTAAGTGCGTCCTTTTGAACATGTTTCATATCAGGCTTAGGACGATATCAAATGACTTTACGCAGAAGTGCGTAAGGTGATGAAATGATTTTCTTTGTGTTATTTCTAACATGACAATTATATTTTTTGTGTTTGCTATGGTTCTGTAGATATGTATGGTGAAGGTAACAAGAACATGACAATTATATTTATTGTGTTTGCTATGGTTCTGTAGATATGTATGGTGAATGTACCAAGAACATGACAATTATATTTTTTGTGTTTGCTATGGTTCTGTAGATATGTATGGTGAAGGTACCAAGAACATGACAATCATATTAATTGTGTTTGCTATGGTTCTGTAGATATGTATGGTGAATGTACCAAGAACATGACAATTTTATTTTTTGTGTTTGCTATGGTTCTGTAGATATGTATGGTGAAGGTACCAAGAACATGACAATTATATTAATTGTGTTTGCTATGGTTCTGTAGATATGTATGGTGAATGTACCAAGAACATGACAATTATATTAATTGTGTTTGCTATGGTTCTGTAGATATGTATGGTGAAGGTAACAAGAACATGACAATGGTGGATACAATCATATCTACTTATGAAGACTTTTTCACCGAAATGATTAAACCTTACATGGAGCAGGACGAGGAAAAGAAGGTACACTTTATATACACTAGGATAATATCCAAACAACAACAAGTAGAAATGCCTCTCTTGTTGTCATACCTTGTTATGTATT
The DNA here is from genome assembly GCA_032359455.1 of Chlamys rubida. NCBI lineage: Eukaryota > Metazoa > Mollusca > Bivalvia > Pectinida > Pectinidae > Chlamys > Chlamys rubida. The sequence continues at coordinate 4,387 of JAUMHH010117641.1, forward strand.
CATCAATGGAAGTGTTACCTAACATTAGTAATAAAAGGTAGATGCATCCCCTTCAGTAACAGGCAATTGCTTTTATAAATAAAATTATAGTTTCAACTATGCTTATTTTGTTCTGATCATTTATATAAAATCTTTCTTCTTTGTTTATTTTGTACGTTAAACTCTGTCACCTTTGCTTGCTGTGTATGTAAGATATTTACATCTGCATTTGTTTGTAAGATTAAGATATCGTTTTCTTCGATTTTGTCGTCCTTTTTGTCTTTGATCTTTGTTTGCAGCTTTTGCAAATATTGTCGTGTTCGTTTGCTATTTATGCATAATATTGTCCTTGCCGTTTATATAAATATTGTCATCTTCGTTTGCAAGTCATATGATTATATTGTATTTTGTGTTTACTATAATATTGTTGTTCTTCGTATGCTGTGTATGTTAAACATTGTCATCTCTGTTTGTGTTTAAGCAAATATTGTTCCTGTTTTCCAATAGTATAAGATATTCTTGTGTGTTGTAGGATTATTTGTGTTAAATATTGTTCCCCCTTTTACCTGTGTAATATATCGTATGTTTTGTTTGATTTTATCTTTCTATAATTGCCGGTTTCTCATTTAAAATTCTAACACAAATCATCACGTACCTTTTCGTTATCTTTATCACAGAAAGAACTTAGAAAGGCGTTTGGGGAGAAGGTGGTTCCTAAATTTGTGAATATTATGAACAAAATATTGAGCGACAACAAAGAGAACAGCGGCTGGTTAGTCGGATCCAAGGTAAGGCCTTATATAGTTTATTCTTTCCCTATTAAGTAGCATTAATTCATAATAGTAGTCAGAATTCATTTTAAATGTTATCCGCCTCCTAGTGATGTGCGAGTTCCATGTGGTTATTCCTATAGTGGCGTATTCCTGCCATTATTGCTTCTTATTAAAACTATCTCGCTATCATGATCATTATCATGACAAGTCGATTTAACGTGATAATAATGGCGTCATGATTACCTCGACTAAAATTAACTGATGGCAGGAATATATGTGGAAACGTAGCATGGTCACCTGTTGACAAGTTAATAAATAAAAGTGATATTATGTACAACACCACTTACCGAAATGTTGCTTACCATCGGAACTTCATAATTTGCGACTTGTTGAGGATTTGCGCAACATATCAAATTATATTCCCATAAATATGCCACCATAGATTCCAGTGCATGTTCGACTCCTGTTATCCATATGATTAAACTCTTACCCTCTATGTGGCCTTACGTATTGTCGTGTGTTGTATATTATAATTTGCATTTAATTCTATTCAAAATCACCAGAAGTATAGTATCAATATGTTATGAGGTATCGACATATTTAAAATGCAATATAAATGTAAACAAACATATGTACATATGTATGTAGTATGGTACATACAGGCAGAAGATTAATTGAATCACCTTTGTTCACTTCCCACACAGCTGACGGTGGCCGACATTGTAGTATTCTGCATGTTCGCTGACGCTGAGAGTCTGTTTGACAAAACCGCAGCTAAGGCCTTCCTTGAGGATGCCAAACTGATGGCTCACAGTGAAAAGGTTGCTGCTAATCCTGCCATCAAAGCTTGGATTGCGAAACGGCCCAACAACGCTTTTTAGTTCAGGGTTTACTCCACACAAAGATAATAAAGCTCTTCTATGACTTATCAGGGTTTTTTCTTATTTTTTTCATAAATAAATGTGGTAAGATATGTTTTATGTCATTAATAACAGATTATAACACATTTATCATCAAATTACATACATTTCTTCTATAAAAATGCATTGCTGGAATTGCTGATGTGGTTTGTCAGTAAAATGCCTATTTGTTAACATCACAATAAATAGGGAACTTTTGTGTCTCCCACATGATCTATCTATGTACTGCAGTATGTCACACCATATAACAACTTTCCTGCCATTAAAGTTTTAATTACATCCAATTTACTGAATACTTCTTTTGTCCTTTATACTGTTTATTAAAATATCAGAGATAACGATACTCTTCTTGTGAATACATTTTTTTCAATAAATATACATCGATACATATGTCTATATGGTTTCTTCGAGGTTAATAATAAACGGAGTTAATGTAATCTTTCTTCCCATTTTTGGAAGATGTTTAATCCAAACCGAGATTTGTGTTTGTGTTTTACTCTATAGAAATGTGACTTAAGTTTGTCATCTGCGAGGAAACTTTTGGCAAGGTCAGCACCATAGGCACCCACGATCAAATCACCGAACAGAGTCATCTAAGACAGAAATATCACAACATTATTTGAAAAGGAATAGATGCACGGTAGCAGTCAATCATGATATCTTTTTCCATGTCCGTGAATTTTGATTTTGCAAAACTACATTTCATTGGATTAGTTTATTTCTGTTAATTTAGCGTGTTATTTTCTTTAGAAACCAAACCTTTGAACGAAAAACATGGAGTGAAACTTCTTTTGTAATATCTTGATTTATAATTCGATTTTGATAACTCAAAAACAGAATTCCTCTTTAAAAAAGCCGTCAAAACTAGTTTATTGAATTATGCTTAAAGTTGTAAATGTACCATTTTGTATTAACGCCTGCTGCAGGTGGGTCATTGTTCATATGCAAATACACAAAACATTACTATTGGTTTCGTTATCTTGCAATACTGGAAATGTATTCATTTATGTTACCTTGATTATATAATGAACATTATATAACATTAACCAATTCATTCAATAATGTGTGGATCCCTGTCCCACTGCGGATGAAACACCAGAGAATACCACTGTAGTAATTCGTACACAGTAACCTCCCCTTGATTTCGTTTAGATAAAACTGTAGGAACTGTAACAGGGTACTACTGTTGACGTGGTAGGTCGTCTGGTAAGAGCGACAGTAAATCATAGTCGTTCGTAATCCAGGGCCGAATCCTGATCGTCCGGTCCATTGGTACACTCTGGACGTTATTCTTGATTTTTCTTTTTTTATCCGTGCTTTTGTGTTGTTGGTTTTTTTTTGATAAAAACTCAACAGAGTATCGATTTTGAAAATTTGATATAGCATTCTATAGTCAATAATCTCCAATGAATACATGTAGTACTTTTTAGCAGTGGTACAGGTAGCTAGGTCTCATCCAAGTGATGTCATTTTAAATGTTTGAAGTGTGGCGAGGAACATTTACGCTCGAGGCTACGTTGCTAACCTATATATGTTAAGATGTAAACACGACATGCTAAACTGTATACCATAATAACATTGATAACTGTTCCGTCCATGCAATTACCTGCGAACAAGACGTTTTATACTATAATCATTTAAGCAACTGTTTAATCCCTGCAATCAGCTGTGGTTTATACGTGTGAGAAAACGTGTAATATAATGGGCACACCAGAGGTACCAGGTGTATTTTTGTAAGACATTGCAAATTTGAATATAAAATTGGTTAAATAGATAAAAAAAAACTTAAAATACATCTTTGTATCGACCAATAGGTCAAGAGATGACATTAGACCAGTATCAGTGTTATGCAGTGTTATGAAGTGCCTTCAAACAAATAACTTCTTTCAAGGTTACAAGGGTCAAATGGTTTTTTTTAACTTTAAAAATGTCTTTTTAATAACCATCTGCAAGAGGACGGTATTATTGAGCAACTTGTGAGGAAGGGCTACCAAGTCTGTTCAAATCAACGAAATTTAACAACCTTGAAGGTCGCAGGGGTGTATATGTAAACACCTGTATACAACTTTTGAATAACATGGATGCCAATGGTGATCATATTTGACGAGTAGCATTCTTGGAGTGCTTTTAAGCGATTATAAACAATTGACCTTGAAATCCTTTCAATGACACAAGGGTCCAATGTGTAAATAAACTATCAAACACTTACCAAGATGTTTAGGGAAATGATATTTTGCCAGTAGCATGTTGGTTTGCCGTGTTGTTTTTAATTCGAACTATGTTATCAGCATTCCTTAAATATCCATTTGAGCGCTACAGGCCCTCTGGGCATCTTGTTTGTAATAACGACAGCCCAGTTGACTACTCAATCTGCGTACATTGTACCTACACATGTGTACACGCTAGCACAGCGACCAGTGCGTCCTTTGCTGTACATGTGTTCTGCTTACATTAATTCTCGGATGACGGCACACAGATTGCCGGTGGCCTACTTCCCATCAACGATCTGGTTCTTCATCCCTGGCATCTCATAATGTTTCATTGAAAACAAAAATCCAAATAAATAGTAAACAATTCATATTGTGATTAATTAATTTCCCATACACACTTAGGCCTTGTATTCTAAACCCCAAACAACAGAAATAAGCGATCTGAAACTTAATGTTGTATTTAAGTTGCTGTATAGTGGTGCTCAAATCGTTCTTTTTATGTAAAATAATTCATATGAATAATATAAACCCGTACCGATTAGATTATTCAACGGTTTCCACAGGTTAATATCCAACAATTTTCTAAATGTTTTCAAAATACTATTTGTTCACAAGCTCGTTAGAAATAATTAATAATGAAATAAATTAATAGGATCACATACATGACATATAATACAATTATTTGTAAAGCCTGTGTCGTTTGTTATATTTACCGTGCCGGGTCTATGATACATTATATAGTACTGAGGATTCCTTTGATGGAGAGACATCAAGTTATACATTGTATCCAAATACTTTCTATAAAAAAAGGCCACACGATTTATTACAAGAATGATCCAATGAATCAAACGAGTGACTAGGTGAACGATAGTTCATTAAACATACATGTAGTCCGAACCCATTAGTATGTTTTATCTGTCAATATTAAAACGACGCCAGATATTCCAACAAGATTGATACGGGAACATCAGTTTTTGATGGAATAGATCATTTATTGTTTTCATAACAATGAATTATATTACAATAGCACAGATGCACTTTTATGTATGCATTATTTAAAGTGCCTTTAAACATTTCATGCATATACCACAAGTTTGACGATAATACACATGTATGTATACATCTTTTGAACGAACAGTAAGAATGATACGACTGTTGTTTAAATAATGCATTGTAGTTTTGTATTGTTAAAAATAAGACTGTTTCAGACTTCATAATTATGCACTGAATAAACAATGAATCTTATAACTGTAATATTCGAGAAAACAAGCTGTGTTTCGACGCATATGTATATGAAGTATCCCAACACAAATAACACTGTGTCATATAACTGCTGCTTTGTTAGACTAATCGGTGATACAAGGGACTAAACAATTGGAAATTTAAATTATCAAAACTACTGAGGAAACAGATGAACATTTTAATTATGCCAGACTTGAATTACAGCACATCATACATATGTCTTATAATGGAATCCTCCTCCTAGAACATAATCAGAAAAAAAGGAAACTAATAAATACCAAAGTATGCTTACAGGGGATAATGTTGCACCTGAAAGTATATAAGTAGCGTTGCGTTCTATGCATAAAACTGCGCGCTGGAAATAGAAAACCTATAATAGAACACAAATGTGAATGTTATAGATTCCAAAAAAGCGAACAAGCAGTGTTGGGGGCAGTCTCGTGGTAGGACGCCGGGCTCGTGACCGAAGGGTTGCGTGTTCGAGTCACGGCACGGCACGTTGTATCTTTGAGCAGGGTACTTCATTCCGCATGTTCCAGTTTACTCAGCTGTAAATGAGTACGTGGTTGGGCAGTGCTAGCATTGTTGAATGCTAGCTGTTAGCGCCGAAATGGCAGCTCCGGCAGTATGCTCCCCAAGGAGTTGAGAAAGATACTGGCTGGTTGCAAAGGCCCTATAACCACGGATAATAATTTGTGTCTTTTTTTCTTTTCTAGACCGAATACGTATTCGGCACCCTTCAGAGGAGACAACCCTCACAGTATGTCGTACAATTGTATCGATTAGACGAGAAATCTATTACCGTACTTTGAGTCCGTGTACCTATCTAGTGCCCGTAGAAGGAAATAATGCTTACATCATGTCGGGTAACAACCCAACATCCATCAGAGTAGAAAATTGTTACCAAGCAATTCGATGAGACTTTCGTATACCTACCCGATACCCAAAAGACATAGAGTCGGTTACAGTTCTCTTGGACCCAAAAACCTATCAAGCACCAAATAAAACAAACTGCTTTTATGCATCACCGGGAAGACTACCGTCCCCATGCCTAATTGCGTAGAACAAAATGGCCGTACTCTCCAACCTCATACCCAGAAGGTAATGCAGGGAACAAAGCTTAACGTATTCACGGAACGGATACCCTAGAAGGGCCAAACGGAGGGAAAGAACGATTGCCGTCCTCTCCAACTGGACAAATATGCTATCCAGCACCCAAAGAGAAAACAAAGCTTGCAATATTCCCCTGTCAGGTAGCAACTGATGTATCCTTAATCGTTACTCCTGGTAAAGGTATCTAGTCTATGATTACTTACAGGTAATTCCCTATCACACATTATACTATGTAGCTACTCAGCTCCTGCCGAAAGAAAACAAACGCTTCCTTTCTCTCGATCTAGTTATAATGTAGATGCCAAACAGCCAGGAGAGGATACAGTTGATTTGGGACCATTGGAGGTGCAGTTCGTATTAAAGTATTGGTAAGCTGGCTACCCAGAAGAACACAATCCGTACCATACTATCGGGCGAGATAGCGTACCATCGCCATACTTTGTGGAAGAGTTCGACCATCAAACTCCAGTATAGGGAGTTGGTTCTGGGGTAAGTCTGTTAACACGAGCCTGATCATCATTGTAGGTACTACTACACAGCGACAAAGTGTATATGTATAGCGGTTCACATCAGCTCATCCTCTGAGGAGGCGGACGCGCTAGGTTACTCAGATTTTTTTCTCACTTTTTTGTTGTTGTGATTTTTACTTTCACAAGGGCTTATGCTTGCTTTCACTAACTTCATAGCAGTTACAAATTAAACCTATTGAATTTGATATATTTCAGATGATATTTCACTAATAGTTGAATATTGATTCCATTCCATTGGTTCCATTCAATGACAGTAGATTTATATTGACATGTTGTTGGAACCATTATAACATCACGTCATCTCAACTGATTTACAACAAGATCTATAATGTAAATATACTTCGAACAGCAGTCTTTATTATAGATGTTTGTATAACTTAACTCAGTTTGCAATATATAAAATTCGATTTAATTCAACTGAATTGCATTTTGCATCCAAACAAGGTAACATTTTATGCATCTATTTACAAATTTTAGTAGAAAACAAGCATACAGGCAATATTTATATAGAAATAATGTTGATAGTTAAGCTCGTTTATAACCTGTCCTCTTTAATACAAAAGAGTTTGAATGAAGATACCAAAATCGCGAAAAAGATATTAATTTTTGTTTTCTTCGTGGGTCAATTAATTATGTAATTGGTTTATTTCTTTCGAAAATAATGCCTCATGTCGGAGTCGTAAGTACAATCAAACAATAACACCTCGTCTACTAGTGTGTTACTGTTTTCAAAGACGAAGTTATAAGGTTAATTGTTCTCATTTTTGCTATCAGTTGTGTTTAGTTGAATTAAAGTTTGTATAAAACGTTTTATTCGGAATAAATTGAAGTCTTAGCTTAACAAGAGTCGAGTTTAAAATTACATGTAATTATTCGAAATAAATTGAAGTTTTAGCTTAACAAGAGTCGAGTTTAAAATTACATGTAATATTATTATCGTTTCGAATTTGATCCATGTATGTAAACCACGTATTTACACTTTTATTAAGCAAAGTGTGATTACATATCTGCGCTTTAGAGTAATTTTACAAATTATATAGGGCGCTATATAAATGTGGTATATTATCATTTTTTACTATTGTTTTACAAGATCATTTGTACCATTGTGATATTCTTTATAAATAGAACTGCTCAATCGGTATGATTCTAATTCTCCCATTGAAGCTTCGTTTGAGTTACAAGAACCATTTTAAAAAAGAGTAGGTTTAGGTTAGCTCAGCAAAGGTTTCATGGTTAACTAGTTTTGAAATGGTATCCACCTTTAATGTGCACATTTGCCCTATTTGTAGCATTGATAATTAATCATTAACAGCATATCATGTTTTTAAAAAAGCGAATAGAACATGTTTTCCCCAAACAAATTATCATATCAGAAATATAATTTAATATTTGTGTGCAGTAACTTCTTTAATACATGTGTTTTCCTCTTACCTGGAAACCCCAACTATCAAAAATACTGCCAAGACAAAACACAAGTTTTTGCATATTTCAATAACGATCTGATAAACTGACGAACTCTGTGAGACAGGCCAGCGAGTCGTTACTAAGTGTAAAGAGGATGTCATGCAACTGTAGATTGTCAGGAAGGATGGATTTGTAACTTTGTGGCGTTGAAGGTCACAGGCAGCTTGAATAGCCCGATACTTTAGAAAAAATTCGATGATGCTGAGCCAGCTAACATTTAGAGGACTGCACAGGTAGACACAGAACAAAAAAGTTAAACAAATGGGAAACGGAAATGATATAGGCACAGAGGGGCGTAATTGAAGAAAAAGAGGTCGACTACGATTCAAGGTAAAAGAAGAAGCTCAGCAGTAGACCAGAGGGACCCAGACCAAAGGTCTCTGGATAGATTTATGACTACGACTCCAACACAACCCAGTATCTCTTCCAACAGTCGGATCTCGGAAAAGAAATTGACCACAAAGAAGTACTTAATGACAATACAACATAGAGACTATCGGAAGTTTATGTGTTGCGTTCCTAAATACACAATGGTTAACGAATTAAGGAAAACGGATGCGTGTTTATGACTTGATAAAACAACAACAGAACCAAATAGCTTTTCAACAAGAGACGCTAGTTACTAATGATATGAAGAATGATAAAGATTGCGAATGTTCTAAGTTGGCAAATATGTATCAATGTATTGAGACTAGAGGGATGCCTGCATAAATAACAAATCTAATATCAACGTTGTATCAGTTAAACCAGATTAATAATTGTTCATATTTACGATACATACATGTAGTCCGAGCGATGATTATTTAAGAAAAAAAATATGAATTAAAAAATAAAAAAATAAATAAAAAAATATATAAAAAAAATAAAACTTGATGAGTATGGTTGAGTACGACCAAGGCTGAATTGTTCTGGGAGATGATTGTAATGATCAAACAGATAGACAAAAACAAAGCCTGCCGGCCTATGAAATATCAATCGTTTTAAATAATTGGAGAGTCAAAAATAATCCCAAAAGGCAATTTACAAGGAAACGTAATGGGAAATTAATGCTAAGCGAACTAACAAGATTTTTATGTCTCGACATTTGGGCAAAATTTGTTCATGTAATATTCGTCCATCCTAAATACAACACTCAAATCACTTAGCGATTTTCATTATATTAGATGGGGGGCAAATTATGTTGGTAAGGTCATATGAAAATAAACAATAGTTTACTTTAAAAGTGAAAATCAATTCATGGTAAGCAACTTATACGTTATCTAAAAGAAGAGCATGCTATGTGGAATTTAGATACTCAAAAAAATAATGAAGACTTGTTAAAGGAACTAATGAGACATTGTATGAGGATTTCGATATCAACGACACGTTTAAAGCTGTTGAATTATGGTTTTGAGAGCTTTCAAAATGGTTTCCAATGATATCTGTATTTGTGAGACAAAAACAATGTAGCTATAACCAGGCAGATGTATCGCCAAAAAACAAGTTTTAAAAGTGATGGCAGGTTCATTCGTTTAATTTCTTGACTACGCCATTTCGGCTACTTATTGCTCACACCAAAAGATATGGGCTGCATTAAGCCTTAGATTTCAACAACTAATATGCTTCAACATGTCATACTCATGTTTGAAGGCTTATTTGGACAATTTTTTATGTTGAATTCTGTACATAACAGAAGATTAGGAAAAGAAAGTTATTAAACTCGCTTACTCACCAAACTCGCATTGGCGATCCATAGAATGTGCTCGTTGCCAACTGCGTTCATTTTAACGCATACATGTATGCTGTCAAAAAGAAAGTCAATTTAAACAGCATCGTTTAAATGCTTCATGAAGGAAAATTAGTCGGAGTTGGTTGCTAAGATGGTAACTATAATAGCAATGGTTGCTAGGTTAATATAGTACCAGTGAACTTACAATGATACATCAGTAAATTAAGAAAATATATAGTAAACAACACCATTTTCCCTTTTAATAGCTTTTATTAACCTTGCATAGAAAGAGTTTTGAATGTGCGGCCATGGAATAAGAAGTTTGTCAGCGTCCCTTTGCTGTTTATGCAGCATGTTTCCAGTTGTTGAACGAACCAAGCGATGGCTTTAATCGGTCCATGATCTCTGACACAGAAGTAGTCCGTTGTCACCCATTTACAAACATAAATCCGCAAAACCTTTTTCCACTGCGTATACGCTAATTGATATATTGTGAAAGTTTACGAAGCTGAAGAATGAAAGATGTGAATAAAATATGTTTTATAACGATTCACATCTCGTGAATACATGTTGTACAATATACCATTTACAAGTCACGTGTCCTAGTATCCTGTTCTTGTAAAACCGTTGATTAGTTCCCCAAACCATTATAGACGTAGTTAGGGTAATCTATCGTTCCGTTGTAGGACGTTTTTCAAGCCAGTCTGCAATTCGTTTTTGTTGTTTCACTCTATCAAAATGTGACTTCAGTTTTTCATCTGCCAGAAAACTTTTGGCAAGGTCAGCACCGTAAGCACCTCCGATCAATTCTTCGAACAGAGAGTATAAGGCAAGGTCTGCCACTGTCATCTAAAAACAGAATGATTACCACATAATCTAACAAGGAATAGATAGGGCTACAGTGAAGTTATCATATCTTCTTTAATAGTAGTGTAAATTACTTTTTCAAGTCAAAGACTTGATATTTTTCCCTTCTTGACATTATTATTTTAGTTTCCCTAGAAAATATATTTTAAACAAACAAATATGGAGTGAAATTATGTTTCATGATATTTCGAATTGCTTCAATTGCTTTTGCAATTAAATTTTTGAATAGATTTATTTAACGAAATTCTCCTTAAAAACGTCAATATAAGTTTATAAAAACGATTCCTAGTTCTATTGTGTGTGTGTTGTAGTTTCGTATTCAATGAGTTTTAGAAGTTTATTATTGAATTCATTGTGAATGGATATCATGTTAACTTAAGGTATATTCAGTTTATATTGTACCAAGAAGATGTATGACGAACATGTTTCCTTGAAACAATGCAGCCAATGCATGCAACAATTGCTAACAACTTGTAATTTAGCTGTAATCTTTTCAGGGTCACAGTCAGTTAATTAAACATGCGTTAATTACCACAAATGCAAGTTTATATAAATGAGGAGACATTAATCTTACCTTAGTTCCAACTATCCATCCGTCACCGCCATTGTTTTGACGCAGGATTTTCCCAAAGATCGATATGAATCGTGGCATACCGGTGTCAGATAATGTTTTTGCTCTTTGTTTCTGTAAATAAAACAATATTCCGATGGTATACAGCCAGTGACATCATAGAATTCATGGTCGATAGTGAAAAACATTCAATCTCAATATCTTTAAATGGTACATACTTTGATTGTTTCATCCGTTTCGTAAAACACTTTGCCTAAAGCGTAATAAGTATCGATTAGTGTGTCAAGGACTACATCTACTGTTGCCGACTCAAGATGGTTGTTCCCATAAAGATCTGGAAAAGAATATCAACAAGTTGGATTAAACAATGTGATATCACTGTCACTAATATGATCGAATCAGACGTTGAAATGTTATACAGAATATTAACACATTAAAATGTACAGTATTTTACTTTTTCGTAGTTGAATATTACTAGCAATTTCGCAAACTTTTTTCTCTTCGATAAAAGAAATGCTTACTTTTATCGGAAAAGTCAGTGAACCACTGTTAGAATTTTAATTTTACCATACGACCTAATGTCGACAGATATGCACACGCATTTCTGATTTAGGACATGCAAGAAAGGTTACGAATAGGATATATACGCATGGGGATATTTTAATGCCAGACAACACAAAACAAGACTTGTTTGGGAAAAGAAGCACAAGAATTTGACATGCAAAATAAAGAAAAAAAAATCGATAATTTGTGAATCGACTTTAATGCCTTTAATGTCGTTTCAGAAACATAAGAAACCTATTTGTTCAAGAGTATTGCTTGTTCGGAGAAGAAATTAATAGAAGGTTCTACTTATATCAATTGTTCCAACCCGATATTAGTTATATTAGCCCTTTCAGGGTGGAATTGCACCAGTATTGTTATAAATATCAATTTGTGATAGAAAAAAAAGAATGGTTTATATTTATGAAAAGCGAACATCAATACTTTGGTATATAGTAAATCAAATGTTCATATCAAATGTCCCGTTTTGGGTTCACTGATGAGACAGATATCTATCCAGTTTCAACGGATGAAGCAATGTACCATTCTCATCCGAATGGCAGAGGCGACAACGTTTACAGTACACTCGTGTCGGATACCAATCCTTCAGACTGAAGAACTATTAAGAACCCAAAGAAAAATATAATGCTTGCAGCAGTTCCATGTAGGATATCTATCCAACATCCACTGGATGAGAAAACTACTACTGTTCATTCGGCTCGTATACCTTTCTAGCACCCAAAGATGGAGATAATGTGTACATTTATCATTACGAATAGTTTCCAATATCCATAAGAGTAGAAATCCATACCGTGCTGTCGAGACAGTTCCCATTCAGCAACCACTGGATAAGACAACTGCTGCCATTCTTCCTGGCCGTATACCTATCCAGTGCCTAAGGAAGGAGACTTAGCTAACAGTTCTCTCGGACCGGAAACCTATTCAGCACCAACAAAAGGTGACTTTTTTATATATATAATTAGCTTACAGTTCCCTCCGACCAGAAATCTATCAAGCACTAAAAGAACGGGACTTAGCTTACAACTATCTCATACCGGCTACCTGTCCAGCACTAAAAGAAGGGGACTTAGCTTACAGTTCTCTCGAACCGGAAACCTATCAAGCACTAAAATAAGGAGAATACCAATCCAATGTCTAATTGTGAATACGAAGACAACTCTCAGGCATACGCAGTTCCTAGTGTAGGGGGGACAAAGCTCTCAGGACGGAAACCAATACGGCGCCAAGTAGAGGAAATAAGAACTGCCGTACACTATGTACGAAAACATGTACCAATCCGGCATCAAATAAGAAAAGTTCGCTTCAATTGTCTCGGGTCAGGTAGCAACTGATTTATCTATTATAGCGTACAACACTTACTCCTATGTAAGGTAGCTATTCTTCGACCAACCCACAAATGGACATTACACCAATCATACATTTAACTGGGTAGCTAATCTGTGCCCACCAGAAAAGAAAACTCTTACATTTTGCCCGGTCTATGTAAAGTATTACTACTCGAGGAAAAAACATCCTTACCATACTCTCTGGCGAGGTAGCGTACAATCGTCAAACTTTGTGGAAGAGTTTGGCCATCAAACTCCAGTATCGGAAGTTGGTTCTGGGGTAAATCTGTCAATACAAGCACAATCATCATTGACCCCTGAAGGGGTGTGAGAGAGCTAGGTAGCTGCTCAGAATCTCTTTGTTCTTCTTTTTCTTTATATTAACCTTAACAAGGACTTTGTAGGAATTAACTTTTTGCCAACTGCATAGCAGTGATAAATTACAACATTAAATTCAATCAATATTCCTGTTCAATATTATTGTATTTCATATGCTGTTTCACTAATGGTTGCATTTTAATTTCAACAATCATCAGGAGTTGAATATGAATTATATCCAGTGATAATTTATGTAGGATATTCATTATAATTATTATACGTGATCGATATAAGTTGTAACAAATTATCACGTACGTGTTAATTATAAACTTAACCCGGTCTGCCAGTTATCAATATATATATATTTGACGAATCATCACGTGATCGATATAAGTTGTAACAAATTATCACGTACGTGTTCATTATAAACTTAACCCGGTCTGCCAGTTATCAAAATATATATATTTGACGAATCATCACGTGATCGATGTAAGTTGCAACCAATCATCATGCTTCCGATATAAATTATAACCGATCTTCACGTGTTGGATATGGCGTTACAAATTCCTTGATTTATCGTGTGAGAAAACTTGTCGTATTAAAGGTATATTAGAGGTACAAGCTGTATGGTTAAGACAATTTTTGTAAAAACATACCACTTTTTATCTTTGCGAAGTCTTCTAATGACATCCGGTTATCTTCGAAGTCCTGTCCGGCAGCGCTAAGGGTCAGTCTACATAGTTCTGCTCTACCTCGAAGGTTAAAGTAGGTCAGTTTGTACCTAGCCATTTCGCTCTGAAGTTGTCCTTAGCTCGTGATATACTGTCTATGAGGGTTCCTGCCAATGACAGTAGATATATTCAGACACACTGTTGGAACCGTTTAGACCTAGAGTGATCCCATTTGATTGACAACAAGCTCTCTAATGTCAATAAACTTCGCACAGCTGCATTTTTTATTTGTATAATTTATCTTTCTTATCTTCCACTTTATGGCATTTTGCATAATATGAATAGAAATGCAATTAAAAACACCACAAACAAACATATCAGAACTACATGTATGTGTAAGTATCATGTTGATATTCAAGCACGTTGCAAGACTGCCTTCCTCAGTTTAAGAATGTCTTTTTAGTAAAGCTGCCCAAAATCTCGAAACCTTTCGGTCATTGCTAGTAAATGATGTATTTGATTGAATATTTTGATAAAAGTTCTAATGACGGAGTTGTTAGTATAATAAATGGGAAATATATCTCGTCTTCATTTTAGCTCTACTTATTTTTGCTTCTAGTTCTGGTTACCTTTTGAAATGTTGCTACCCAATGCCTTTTTTCAAGGTTTAGTTTAACCTTTATTTAATTACTAATATAATGCAGTAAAGCACATGATATATGCAACAAAAGGATTGGGAAATAAGCACATACATGTAGTACTTATATAAATCCGTCTCCCTACATTCATTAAGCGGCGATAGGAAAGCTTAGACTGTTGGTGCAAGAATACTTCAAGGATTGATATATGTTTCAAGTAGACGGCGCCGTTCACGCTTCAGCGAGATAACTGTTCGATGCCAGACAGCGTTTGGTTTCTTCAACATCTAGAAATATGAAACTTGTTCGGGATCCAGTATATCTGATTAAACAACAAAGGGGGATGCTGGCAAACTTCTTTTTCTGTCCATGCACTTTCAAAGTTATTTGACGGTAAAGTTAAAAATGGCGGCTTCCTTTTGCGACGTTCGACCCCGTCACTATCAGAGCAGTGTGTCAATGCGTTTACATAACGACCGTTATAAATGAATACAAATTTCGAAGTGCTAACGATATATTAGTACAATGTACTACGTATTTTCTAAATGTGTCCATATATCGATGCAGATTTACTGAAACTATATTATCCTAGCAACCACGGCTACCGTAGTAACCATCGTAGCAACTCGCTTAGAATGTTTATTTTCCTTTTTATAGCGTTTTAACATTTGTATGATGTAAATATAAGGGTTGACCTTCATTTTGACGGCGTATACAGTAGTATGGACGCTATCAATGAAGGTCAATTCTTAAATATTAAGGTTACACCATGGGGCTGTACAGGTTGAATGCGTTCAATACGTTTTCAAACACCTATACATTGTACATTACTAAAGTACTGAAGTGGAGTCACGTGTGTGACCACTGACTACATTATTTTTGGTAATTAAGTAACGATAATGACTCTTCTTATCTATTTTTTAATGTAATTCTATTATTGTCGATTATATGCATTTTTTTGAGAGAAAAAAACCCCAATCTGTTCAAATTTTCTATGAAATTAGGTCGTACAATGTATCAAACCTTTTATTCGGACTTATTTTTAATAGAATAAGAGCCATGCTTGAAAATGTATGAATGTTACATTATTTATTTTTTTATTTTTTATCAATGTATGTAATTCAAGAATATAAATCATTACCGTGCATACGTTTGTTTACATGTCTTGCTTTGTTTTACAGATCATTTGTACATGCATACGTATACATGCAACATACATGAAACATACACCAGAAAATACATACATGTACAATGTTCATGCACTCTACTAACCCGTAGTGTGTTTGATTTTGGAGAGAAAAAAAAATACAAATTGTAGTATACGAAAAATTCACAAAATAAATCCTTTTATTCCATCCATCTTTGATCAAATGTTTCATTGTATAATTTTTTTACTGATAAAGCTTTCTCAATATTATCCCTGAATGCAAGAAACTCATTCAAACCATTTAAACTTAACTTCGGGTTTTCGGGTTTTTTCTTGAAGCAGTATATTATATAATATTTTGTATACAAAATTATATAGTTAATGGGCATAGGAGCATTTTCAGTAACTCCAAAAAACTCCTTATTCTACCGTATAATCTCTCTTTTAAATCTTGCCATAGCTTTAAGGACTGTGGACATTTCCAGAATAGATGTTCTGTAGTTACTATTTGTATTTTACACATATTACAGATATTGCCATTTGACATCCCAATAGTATTTAAATAGTTTTTAATTGGGAGGATACAATTTTGTAATCTGTATTGAAACCATTGTAGTGTTGTGTCTTTTGTAACTTTAAAGACAATACTATATGAACTTTTCCAATATATATTTCTAAAATTTTCTTTCAATACCCATTTTCTTTCAGCTGTATTTACTAATTTAATTTTACTATTTAATATGT